>JAFEMH010008107.1:0-63635 GCA_022495995.1 Adenophora triphylla var. japonica | reverse complement strand
TAAGGAACTAGTTGATGTGCAAAAGAATGATGCACATGCAACAAAAGATTTGAAACTATTTTTAGGAACTCAGGCTTCCAGAAGTGCGCAACATTATTTTTTGAAGTGCGCAGACACCAACATATGGACTAATGCAAGATTGAGATTACAACACAACCAAGTCAAGGTGAATTTACAAAGGTTTGCCTTAGTCAACAACAAAGTTGATGACTAAGGCATGAAGCAAGACTATCTACCAATGGAATGAAAAAAGCATTCTGATTCACAATTAACAAGACTATTCACCACACAGTGGTAAGAGCCACCTCAACCTATTCTTTTACCCTAATTTTTGAAAATATGTCATTTCTAAGCTACTTTCAAATATTATCAGGTGAGTGGAAAATACTCAAAACTCAATTTCTAATGACTTAATAAAGAGCCATCGGGACTTGTTTGCTCAGAACGAGTTTCCATCTCCAAACACTACTATTAGCTTGTAACAGAAAGAGCAATGATAACAAGAAGAGAGCTACGAGACTACCATTTTTTAATAAATGTGGACAATAGGAGAACAGAAAATTAGGAATTCAAAGCATATGCGTGAAGAAACTTACACAAATTTGATTTAGAATCGCTTTTAATGAGAGAAATCATTTTAACAGTGGAGGGATTTTCACTACATTATTTCACGAAATACATTTTTTAAGAATGTGACAAAGTCATAATTTGGATGGAAACTTAAAATACAGTATCTACTCAGAATTAGGAATGATAAATGGAACCAACAATCTCTTCACATATACCAAATGGTCATGTTTCCTGTGACAACCAAATCAGCTTGGACAAGCTAAAACATGAATAAACTAAATAACTACACACTTGAACTAAGGGGCAGGGTATAAAGCAAGGGTCCAGTCACTATTTCTTCGACATAAATAGAAACACACATAACTCACAACACCAAGAACAAAAAAAACCCAGAAATTAAAAGTAAATTAGAAAAGGGGAAAGAAATGTATACCTGATTGTTGTTGATTGAAGAAATCAAAGCTCAATTTCGGCTGGAGGAGAGAGAGAGACTGAGTGAGATACGCTAGAGGAGAGAAAGAGAGACTGAGTAAGAAATCAAAGGGAGACCAAGAACAATAAAAACCAAAAAATTAAAAGTAAATACCAACCGTTCTTCCAAGACTGATTTGGAGGAGAGAAAGAGATCTTCGTTGGTTGCCCTAGCTATGGAGATTTCGTGCCCTAGCTGCTGCTATGGAGGAGAGAAAGAGAGGGAGAGATACCGCGAAACTGAATAGGGAAATTTGGTTTCCGTATTTAATAACATTTACGCGGACGCGTATAAACCACGTAAATAGTTAACTATATACGGCGGCTACTTATAAACCGCCGTATATAACTTCGATCTCATACGTATTCATGTGAAATATACGTATTTACTTATTTACGGCGGTCTAGACCGCCGTATATATTAATTATATACGGCGGTAGATATAACCGCCGTATATATATGATATATACGGCGGACGCGTGTCCACCGCCGTAAATGAGCGCCGTAAATAGCCCCTTCTCTTGTAGTGTAATATACAGATGTGTTAGAGGATGTGAGACACATTTGTGCTCACAACCTTAGATATCACACAAACCAAGAGACTTCCTCAGGGAGGAAAATCTCTCCAAAACTAATGCCTTTGTAAATATATCAGCCAATTGATTTTCAGTCCCAACAAATTCCGCATTAATACGCTTTTTGTTCTACAAGATCTCTAATGAAATGATGTCTAATATCAATGTGCTTTGTTCTAGAATGTTGGACAAGATTTTTTGATATGTCCAAGGCACTTTTGTTATCACAAAAAGCAGTCAAAATTTTGCTATTTAATCCATAGTCTTTTAGCATTTGATTCGGCAAAAATAACAGAGTGCAAAAACTTCCAAGGGCAACATATTTAGCCTTAGCTATGAACAAGGAGACATAACTTTTTCTCCTTCTATACCAGGAATCAAGGATGTTATCAAGGTAGGAACATCGAACACAAATGTTTTTATCATAAAAAATTTCTGCCCAATCTAAGTTAATGTATCCCACAATGATAGACACAAAGCAGTAATAACATACCTTGGAGTATAAGGATGTATGACTCCATAAAGCATCCAAATAACTGTGATTTACCTTCTCATTCCTTTTGGTTTGCCTTTGATCATGCACTTCACCAATCACTTGAGACGTGGGGTGATTTTTCTGAATTCTGAACAAAATGTCATCCGATCTATCACCAGACCCAACATGGTCTCTTTCAGACTAGCTTCTCCTTCGAATCCGAAGAACTGACTTCGGACTCGGTTCTTTGAGTGGATGTGTGTTCAGATGTGGGAACGGTTGTGTTCACATCCGCAGATACATCCTTTTGCACATCTCGGACTCACATCTGCTGTTTTCCTTTTCATGGTGCTTTCCATATCTCCAAAGACCTATATCCCAGATTTCCACTCCAGTTGATAACCTGAAACATTATCCTTGGCAGTTTTGAGGTTAAAATCAAGTGTATCATCAAATATAATATCAGAAAAACTTAAACAAGACAAATTGTCACAAAACTTGTAACAATTGTCAGATGATCTTAGACCAGTGAGTACACATGTGTTAGACTTATTAAACACCTCACAAATCTTCTTATCAAACTTCACATATAAGTCATCATCACATAACTGACTTATACTAATGAGATTAGTCCTAAGACCTTCCACATGATATACATTGTGCAATTTTGGGAGACCTTCAACATCTAGGGTTCCTTTCCCAACAATTTTGCCTTGAGCACCACCACCAAAATTAACCTTTCCCCCACTAATTATCTCATAGTCTACTAGAAAAGCTTGATTCCCAGTCATGTGCCTAGAGCACCCACTATCAAAATACCAAGAACCAGAGACACTACTCTTGAGGGAAGAGTAAACAATATTGCAGGTAGCACTTGGTTTGGCCACCCACTGTTTTTCAGTTTTCTTTTTGTGGTGCAGAGGTCTCAGATTACATGGATGTGTGTTCGGATGTGCATACATCTTCTCACACATCTGAGGCTGATTGAAGTGACCAGATTTTTTATCAGCCTTTAGTTTGTAACAGAAGGGTCTAATGTGACCAGGAGCTAGGCAATAATGACAAATGTAGTGCCTTTTCCTAGGTCTTTTCTCACTCAAAAGGACTTTTTCTTTATAAACTTGTTTTTTTCACACCTTTTGAAGTAGAAGCCTCACATCCCTCCTTTACAAAATTACCAGTTTCAAAGCCTGCATCCAGTTTTGTTACGTTGATTCACAAGCAAAAGCTTCTTCCATTTTCATCTTACTTTTATTTAACTTGGTAAAAGTATTTTCAGCTTTTTCACATTCATTTTTGAATTTTTCAAGGTCAACTTCTCTTTTGGACACAAGGACTTCAAGTCTTGCAATAGTATCTTTTTGAACATCATTTTTTTTAAAAGTATGACTTTTTCATCTTCACAAGCAGCTAATTTATCAGAAAGAGCTTTATTTACCTTAGCAAGTACCTCAATCTTGTCCATACGCTTCATCCAATCGCTATGTAGTTCCTTATAGGTTGCAAAGAGTTCCTCATAGGGAATGTCCCTATTCTTCATCATCTCGAATCTCCTTTTACAGAGAAACGGTTAAAGAGTCTGCAGGATGTGAGTTCGGATGTGTACACATCTCGTATCCACATCCGTCTCTGCATCGCCTTGAAAAATTCTTTTTCATTTGTATCTGCGGTATAAGCATTAAAACAGACAGAGGAAGATTCAAACGCAGAGATGTTAGCAAATACTTCATCATCCTCACTATCACTCGAAGCAGTAGTGTAACTAATTCCCCTTTTCTTAAGTGTGTTAGCACACTCATAAGCAAAGTGACCAAAGCCACGACATGCTCTACATTGCACAGAATCAGAGGATTTCTTGTTATCGAAACGTTTATTTTTGAACCCCTCATCAGGATTATCTTCTTGTTTCTCTAAATCCTGAGAGTTCCTTTTAGGAAACTTGTTTCTCCTTTTGTTTTTCAAAATAGAATTGAACTTCTTGGTGATTACATCCACATCATCTTCCTCAAGATTAGATTCATTAATTTCAGAGGAAAGGTCAGCTATTTCCTTTGGAATGGCTGCAGAACTTTTAAGGGCAATACCTATTGCCTTGTTCTTTTGTTGAGCCTCAAGATTGAGCTCAAAAACAGTTAGAATACCAACAATTTTATCTAAACCTACTATGTTGGTGTCGTTGGTTTCTTCAATGTGACCACCTTAATGTTAAACCTTTCGGGCAAAGTCCTTAAGATTTTGCCGACTAATCTCGCATTCGAAATTGACTCTCCTAGACTAGTGCATTCATTGGAGATTTCATGGATCTTAGCAAGATAGGAAACTTGATATCTTCGCCTCCTCCATTCTAAGGATTTCAAACCTATCCATTAAAATTCTAAGCATAGTAGCCTTTACACTTGGTGCTCCTTCACATTGTGTTTGCAAAATATCCCAAGCATCTTTAGCAACACTTTCATTAGTGATAAGCTTGTACATATTCCCAAAAACATGGCTGGAAATAGCACCCATAGCTTTCGAATTATAATTAGCAGAAAGAATTTCTTCAAGAGTCCATTGATCTTCAGGTTTTCTTTCGAAAATAGACTCACCAACACCAGACGCGAGCTTCTTCTCCACAGTAGGAGGTTGCCATGCAACAAGAATACACATCCAAGCCCTTTCATCAATACTTTTGATGTAATTTCGCATCTTGGACTTCCAAAGAGAATAGTTCGTACCATCCAAGACAGGAGGCCTGTTTTGGTGATTTTGGCATTCCATAATGACTACACTTTACGGATCAACACTCGCAATATATCGAGAGTTTGCTCGATACCAATTGAAAGTTTCGTGTAGCTAGGAAACTTAGATCACGCAACAGTGCAAAGGATGTGAGTACAGATGTGTCTCACAACCTGTCCACACATCCACGTATAATGCAACGGAATAAAACAATTAAAAGCAAATAACTCAAGAATTATTTACGCTTAACGATCTATGAGATCAAGCAAACCGCACTTACGCCCAAAAACTTTTCACTATAAAAACTTTTGTTTCTTACAAAAACAAAGAAGTGAAAAACTAAAATATGAAAATACTAAACGAGTTCTAATCACCTTCTACGATAAGAACAACTCCCCTTTCCCAAGTAGGATCTATTCTAATCGAAGTAAAACAAGAGAACTCTATGAAAACCTAGATGTGAGGATTACGGCTGTAAGCTCACAACCTAAAAACAACAATGTCGAACCGTGCAGAACAAAGGTATTTTTCTCTCGAAATAAATCTCTAAAGCTCTGTCTTCTCTTTCAGTCTTTGATCCCTTATATTTATAGGCACCTTGGAGAAGATCTTCACGAATCCAAACTCTTCCATATGTGAGAATCCAATTCCTACAAGGAAACATAAAGCACACTCACAAAGGAATAGATTGTTAGTAGGTTAGTCCTAATATAAAACTATGTACATAAATAAAATATATTTACTTTATTTACAAAGTCCTTTTCAAAGTAGGATAATAAAAGATATTTACTCTATTTACAAAGTCCTTTTCAAAGTAGGATACTTATGAATCTTTCCATGAAAGCATAAAATCAACTTACCAAAAATTCCTCTTTGATTCGAAATAGGAAACAACTTATTTCCTAAACTAAAATCCTTTTCACAATAGGACAATATAAATATTTCCATGAAAGTCCCAAAATCAAATCACCAAATATGCGATATTGATTCGAATAAGGAAACATATTGTTTCCTAAAAAAGCTCACGCTTTCACGATCCATAACTAATGATGTGTATTTGGGATTGGTAATCTAAAATAGGTATTGTCCACTTCCAGTGATCACTCTCAGTTAACACTTTTATTCATCATTGTTAATAGTTTCTGTTAAGTGTTAACAGTCAAACCACTTTGCATGTTTGTCTAATTGTCTTTGAGTAACATTATAGTGCTTCAGTTTTTCACTTTCTGATAGATTCTTAGTTGTGGTAAGAACATAGTGCTACATGTAAACTTTGTTTCCCAAATCATATTTTGTCATGTTAAGTAAATCATAGATCTGTTATGGTGGAGCATTCTAAATCTTAGTAACTCTTATTCCCTCGAGCTATGCAGATCTCTCAAAATGGGTGAAAGTTGCAATGGGATAACATGCTTATTATGATAAGGTGAGTTAGTAAACAATTTTAATTCAGAGAGAATTATTGTTCTGCAATCTAAATGATTTTAGCCTAATTTTTTTATGTTTGTTATATGATGATTTTACTTATTATGATAAGGTGCAGGCATCATTCAGGCATGATGATTTTGGTTAAACAAGTAAAGAAGGAGCAGCAGTTAACTTTTAATTTTAATTCAGAGAGAAAGATTTTGGTTTTGTTACATATTTTAGTTTTGTTAACTATTATTACTCAATAGTCAATTGCCTTTGGATTATGCATTGAATTTTATGTGGAGAAAGATTATCATTTTGGTTTTGTAACTTTGTTTAAACAAGTAATTGAAGTAAACAAGGTGCATGTTTTGGTTTTGTACATGATTGATAAACAATGCAGCAGGTTACAGATTTTGGTTTTACAGATTTTGATTTTACAGATTTTGATTTTGCTTTACCACGGTCCATGTAACTCAGTAACCCGACTCGACTCGATTTTACCCGACTCGACTCGGCCTCATCCAACTCGACATGGCGTATCCGAGTCGAACCCGGGTACTCGGCGAGCCCGGTTCCAAATACCCGAGTCGAACTCGGCAGGATTTGGTGCAACTCGACTCGACCCGCTTAAACCTGACTCGATTTTTCTTTATTGTGGACTCGACTCGAACTCGGCCATACCCGACTCGAATCCGGCCCGTTTGCAGCTCTAGTCCCGCGGGATCCCGCGTCTCGCAAATGGGACAGAGTATTTAAGTCCCGTTCCATTTCCGTCGTGGAACAATATAATTTCGTCCCGTTCCGTATTTCCGAATTGACAGCCCTACTTGCCCACGGACAATAAACTGACTGGCGGGATAATAAACCCGTTTGTACTGCTTGACTCAAAACGGGCAAGAAAATGGGAATTTGGCAGGTGCATTGCACATGTACATATGTATAAATGGCAGAAGCCTTTTTTCATGCATATTCCCCGTCCTCGATTGACCTATCACTTCAATTCAAAGGCCCACTTCCATCTTTAATGGCAGAAGAAATACCAATTTGTCAAAACAGAAACAAAAGAGTTCATTAGATAGATCATTTTCACTCCATTGAGGCAATGTTCTCTGATTCACCGATTCTCTTTACAATACATTACACTCTATAACAGTAGTGACAGATTCAAAAGTAGTAATTTATTTAGGCCCGTTATTCAGCGTAAAACATACTCCCACCGTCTCAAATTGATTGTCCCACTTTTTTTTCATTTATTACGAAGAAAGTTTGAACAATAATTCTAGGTTGATTTAATTATATAAATGAAGATCTAAAACTTGCAATTGATAGTATTATTGATGGTGTATCAATAATGAGTTTTAGATTTTCATTTGTATAGTTAAATAAACCTAAAATTATTGTTCAAAGTTCCTTTGTAATAAATGCAAAAAAAGTGGGACAATCATTTTGGGACGGAGGGAATATTTCGAAAAATGATTTTCTGTAAAATATTTTTCAAAAAATGAGATAAACATGTTTTCGACTGTTTGGTAAGGAAAATGTTTTCCGAAAAATGTTCGATTGAGTTGACTACAAATTTACCCACCCACTCACCACCACCACCACCACCCTACACACCACTACCACCCCTGCCCCTCCACCCCCTACCCCTCCCCCCTATCAGGTAAAAAAAATTTAATCATTTTAAATTTATTTTAACAACTCTTCACCCCACTCCACTCACCAGCACCACCCCCTGCTCCTACCCCCCATCGGGTAAAATAATAATAATAATAATAATAATAATCATTTTAAATGATTTATTTTTTTACCCGACGGGGAGGAGGAGGTGTTGTATATGACTCAATTGTGGGTAGGGAATCAGTAGGTTAGGCACACCAAAAGATGTTATCTTTAAGGTATTTAATTCGTCCCACTATGGTGTAATGGTCTCAACGAATTTCACCTCCAGGATACAAAACCTACACACTCTTATTCAAAGTTACACTCCTTTGAATAACTCGGGAACAATAATCGAAGCTTTAACTGTTTGACTCAAAGAATAGATTTGTTAAGAAGAAAGACTCAGGAAGTAATAAACTCAGTGATTTCTTTATTTATATAATTATCCGGTTCCAAGGAGACCAGCCCTATTTATAGAGTTGGTGTTGTCGTCTTGAAAAGACACAACTTTTCCGAACTGGTGCCTCAGCTGCACGGGCGTGTCACCAAAGTTGCACGGCCGCTCCATGCTTTTGCACGGGCGTGTCACCAAAATTGGCACGGCCGCTCCGTACTTGCACGGGCGTGCTCTTTGCCTTGACGGCCGATCCGGCGTGCCCCTCCGAGCAGTCATACTCTTACGTAAATGACCATTCAAAGAGTTACAACCCTAAACATTTAAACTGATATACTTCCTCCCTCCTTAATACCATAACCGGTATCAAGATTTAATTAATATTTAAATTAATTAATTTATTTCTTTCTTTCTTTCTTATATATATTATATATATATATATATATATATAATAATATAATACTCAAAACTTTAAGCCATACTTGATATTTTCCCATAATAGAGGGAAGCTCAAGCAAGCTTATAGGAACTCTTCAAACTTAGCTATTATATAACAAGTTTAGCTCCACAAGTTTTAGTAGTAATCCCATGTGGGATAAAGAAGACACAAGAAAACAAGAAATGAATAAAAAGACTTTATACCATGAATGAAAGGTTGGTTTACAAACTCAATATGGGAGATGACCAAGTATTATATGTGAATACTACTACATATAACAATCCCCCACTTATTTACATATAATGACACTAAACAATTTCAGCTTCTTTACATAACGAATACCCATTAAGTGGACGAGGCCTTAAACTTTATGGTTGAATGTGAAACCTCTAGGGAGACATATCCTCGTCATGTATGATTTCATGTTCCTTTTGATCTTGGCAGCACCTTGTAGTTGGGCCTTGTGCTTAATCCTGGTGTTCACAAGTACTCTAGGAATTTTACCGGAGTAATCCATAAGAAGCGGCCTCTCACTTCTTTACTTGTATAGGTAGACTTATCAAGAATGTCCACAACGCATTCTACGAAAGCTATAAGTCTATTAAGGATTTTGAATCCATCCTAATCTTGTTGTGGTAATGAAAGTGCATAGGTCAGATATGAAACTTTCAAATAGTGACACCCCCACTATTTTTAAGTTATGCACTCGAAATGTATCAAAGTTTCCATTTCACCAATGTCTAATATTGAATTTCCTTTTAACTTTAAACATAAGGTGACAAATCTATGACTTGTACCTTAAGATAAAGTTGGTTTCAATTAAGACATTGTTTAGACCGTAATAGTCCCATATCTCTCATGACCTTTGTAATTTTATCCCCGATAAAGATTTTGTTAGTGGATCGCTAACATCCGATTTGTAGGAAGATACTCAAGTGCTATCTTTCCCTTTTTAACCATATCTCTAATATGATTATATCTCATAGCAATGTGTTTGCTATGATTTGATATTCTCTCATTCTTTGTATTGAATATGGCAGCTTGATTATCACAATACAAAGTTGTGGCTCCTTTCTTAGAATCAATAAATGGTATTGTTCTTAGAAATCTTCTAAACCATATTAAATCTTTACTAGCCATTGACATGGCTATGTACTCAGATTCCATAGAAGACAAAGCAACACATGTTTGTCTTTTTGAAGACCAAGCAACTATGGCTCCTCCAATGGTAAATAACCAACCACTCGTTGATTTGGAGTTGGTTACATCTGATGCCCAATTTGCATCACTATAACATTCAAGTATAGGTGAATTACACTTGTAATGTAAGCCATAGTTTATTGTGAATTTTAAGTACCTTAGTACTCTTTTTAGTTCCGTCCAATGTTCTTCACTTGGATTACTTGTAAATCTACTAAGTATGCCAATTGCACATGCAAGATCAGGTCTTGTATGATTAACCACATACATTATGCTACCAATTATCTTGGCATATTCTCCTTGATTTACGACCTCGCCTTTATTTGGAACTAACTTCATATGAGGGTCAATAGGACTTTTACTTATTTTGCAATCAAAATAATTAAACTTCTTTAATATTTCCTCAATGTAATGTGATTGAGTTAATATGTAAGTTTTATCCTTTTTTATCACCTTAACCCCCAAAATGACATCTACGGACCTAAGTCCTTCATGTCGAAACACTTGCTTTAAATAGTTCTTTGTCTCATTAATACAATTAATATCAGAACCAAATATTAGCAAGTCATCAACATATAAAGTTATAACAACTTTATAATTAAGAGTAACTTTAGTAAAAACACAACTTTCTACTTTACTACTCTTAAAACCAAACTTTCGAATTTCTTGCTTAAACTTTTTGTACCATTGAATTGGTGCTTGTTTAAGTCCATATAGAGATTTCTTTAATTTACATACTTTATGTTCTTCTCCTTTAGAGACATAACCCTCGGGTTGTTGTATGTAAATCTCTTCATCTAAATCTCCATTTAAGAATGTTGTTTTAACATCCATTTGATGAACCTCTAGTCCATAGGCGGATGCTATAGCAAACATAGTTCTAATTGATGTAAATTTAGTGACCGGTGAAAATGTTTGAAATAGTCAATTTCTTCTTTTTGACTATAACCTTTGGCTACTAATCTTGCCTTGTACTTATCAATAGTACCATCGCTTTTGAGTTTCTTTTTCAAAACCCACTTGCAGCCAATAGGTTTAGTATGAGGAGGAGGATTGACTAGAGTCCATGTTTCATTATCAAGGATAGATTTGATTTCATCATCCATGGCTCTTTTCCACAAATCGAATCGACAAAGACATAGCTTCTTGAAAAGTTTTAGGATCCTCTTCTAACATATATGTAAACATGCCAGGACCAAGGTTCTTTTCAATTCTTTGTCTTTTGCTTCTCCTTAACTCAACTATTTCATCATTTTCATTGTTGTCTAAATTTTCATCATTAGCAATGGCATCACCATTATCATGTGAACTTGATGCATTTTCTACTTCAAGTTCTTTTGACAATTCATGGTTTATATCTACCTTGTCTACACTTTTTATGTTCAAATGTTCATAAAAAATAGCACGCGTAGCTTCAAACACACGATTGTCATTAATTCTCATAAATCTATATGCTTTGCTTATTGAAGAATAACCCATAAATATAGATTTCAGCCTTTGCTTCCAAGTTTATTTCTTTTCAAAGTTGCATCTAAAACATATGCAACACAACCCCATACTTTTAAATGTGAAATATTAGGCTTACGCCCATTAAATAATTCGTATGGAGTTTTCATATGTTTATTCACAATTCTGTTACAAATGTAAACGTAACTTAATAGTGCCTCTCCCCAATAGCTCATTGGTAATTTTGAATTTATAATCATGGCAGCTGACCATCTCCATTAAGGATCGATTTTTCCTCTCGGCTACTCCATTTTGTGGTGGAGTATTAGGTGCTGAAGATTCCCTAACAATTCCATTTTGTTGACAAAATGAAATCATCTCGTTTGGGAAATATTCACCACCTCTATCCGATCTTAATCGTTTTATCCTTAGATTAGTTTGATTTTCAACTTCGGCTTTGAAAATTTTAAACTTGTCAAAAGCTTCATCTTTTTGTTCTAAGTAAATACACATATGCAAACTTAGAAAAATCATCAATGAACGTAATAAAATAACGTTTTCCACCTCTTGTCAAAATATCTTTGTTGTCACAAATATCGGTATGAATTAACTCAAGTAACCTAGTTGATCTTACTACACTTTTAAAAGATGTTTTAGTCAACTTAGATTGAGCGCAACATTCACAATTATTCATAGAATAAATAGTCGAAGATTTAGGAATATACTCATATTTAATCATACGACTCATTGCATTCATACCAATATGTCCTAATCTAGAATGCAAAAAATCATGCTTTTCAACATTAAAATTAGAATCAACAAAGTAAGAAGAACTGATAATTTTATTATCAATGCTCAATAAATACATTTGGTCTTTAATGTAGCCCTTTCCAACAAACGTCCCATTTTTAGTGATATTCACTTGTTGGGCGCGAAAGGTTACCTTAAAGCCATTTTCGTCCAATTTAGGAACGGATACAAAATTTTTCCTCATAGAGGGAATATAGTACATATTTTTCAAAGTAAGAGTCTTTCCCGAAGTGAGGGGGATAATAATGGTCCCTATGCCCAAGACCTCGCTTGTAGAAGCATTTCCCATATAAACTGCTTTTGGCTCTTTCACTTCTTCGTATGTTTTGAACAAGCTTCGATTTGGAGTTACATGACATGTAGCCCCTGAATCAATCCACCAATCTGAGTCGACATTGTTGACTAGACAGATTTCGGAAAGCATGCTAATGAAGTTGCTCTCAACTACATTTGCTTGTTCATCTTTCTGTTGCCCTTTGCGGTAATAGCAGTTCTTAGCCAAATGATTTGTTTTTCCACAAACATAGCAAGAACTCTTCTTCTTTTTCTTAGCCTTACCATTTCCATCATTTTTAGAGTTGTTTTTCCGTTTGAACTTTCCTTGGTTTCCCTTGGAAGTTCCGGCAACATTTTTATTTTCCACATAGTTTACACCATCAATCTTCTCAGAAATTGAGCCATCACGTTTGAGACTTTCAGTCTCAATTTGGATGCCTTGAAGAAGTTCATCTAAGGTGATGGCCTTCTTCTTATGCTTCAATTTCTTTTGGTAATCTTTCCAAGAAGGTGGAAGTTTACCAATGATGGTTGAAACTTGGAATGTCTCGAAATGGGTTCACCCGCATTCTAAGACATTCGATGGCTATGTCATTGAGTTCATTAACTTGATCAATGACAGGCCTCGAGTCTACCATCTTGTATTCAACAAATTTATTAACCAAAAAAGATTTATTACCAGCATCTTCATTGACATACCTTCGTTTGATTGCAAACCAAACTTCAGCGGCGGTTTGTGTATTTGGAACACGTTGAACAACGTGTTGTTCAATGCTTGAGAATGGTGAATCGGCAAATGAAGTCTTCCGATTTCCATTTCTTCACTTTTTCGGCAGACCTCGGTTTTACGTGCCTCGGTTGCTTTATCATTTTCATTCTCCTTTGGACAAGGATCACATAGCACGTAGAATACCTTTGCAATGGTGAGAAGGTATTCCATCTTCAAGCTCCAACGCTTGTAGTTCAGTCCATTTAGCCTCTCTAACTTATCTGCTTCGGGTAATTGTCCCTTCATCAAAGCCGACTCCATCTATACGAAAGTTAAATACCTTAAAACTGTTGTATATGACTCAATTGTGGGTAGGGAATCGCAGGTTAGGCACACCAAAAGATGTTATCTTTAAGGTATTTAATTCGTCCCACTATGGTGTAATGGTCTCAACGAATTTCACCTCCAGGATACAAAACCTACACACTCTTATTCAAAGTTACACTCCTTTGAATAACTCGGGAACAATAATCGAAGCTTTAACTGTTTGACTCAAAGAATAGATTTGTTAAGAAGAAAGACTCAGGAAGTAATAAACTCAGTGATTTCTTTATTTATATAATTATCCTGGGTTCCAAGGAGACCTGACCCTATTTATAGAGTTGGTGTTGTCGTCTTGAAAAGACACAACTTTTCCGAACTGGTGCCTCAGCTGCACGGGCGTGTCACCAAAGTTGCACGGCCGCTCCATGCTTTTGCACGGGCGTGTCACCAAAATTGGCACGGCCGCTCCGTACTTGCACGGGCGTGCTCTTTGCCTTGCACGGCCGATCCGGGCGTGCCCCTCCGAACAGTCATACTCTTCTGTAAATGACCATTCAAAGAGTTACAACCCTAAACATTTAAACTGATATACTTCCTCCCTCCTTAATACCATAACCGGTATCAAGATTTAATTAATATTTAAATTAATTAATTTATTTCTTTCTTTCTTTCTTATATATATTATATATATATATATATAATAATATAATACTCAAAACTTTAAGCCATACTTGATATTTTCCCATAATAGAGGGAAGCTCAAGCAAGCTTATAGGAACTCTTCAAACTTAGCTATTATATAACAAGTTTAGCTCCACAAGTTTTAGTAGTAATCCCATGTGGGATAAAGAAGACACAAGAAAACAAGAAATGAATAAAAAGACTTTATACCATTTAATGAAAGGTTGGTTTACAAACTCAATATGGGAGATGACCAAGTATTATATGTGAATACTACTACATATAACAGAAGGGGGAGGGGGGGTTAGGGTGGCAGGGGGTGGTGAGCGGAGTGGGAGAGGAGTTGTTAAAAATAAATTTAAAATGATTAATTTTTTTTTACTCGAACGGGAGGGGGGAGTGGGTGGGGTGGCAGGGGTGGTGAGTGGACTGGGGGAGAAAAATAAATTTAAAATAATTAATTTTTTTTGGGGGGGGGGTTAGGGTGGTGAGTGGAGTGGGGGAGGAGTTGTTAAAAAAAATTAAAATAATTAATTTTTTTGGGCAATTATCAAATAGTCCCTCATCCTAATAAAAACTACCACCAAGGACACACATTTCATGAATTTACCACCAGGTCCGTCGGTTATAAGCCCACCCCCTTCTTTTTCATTTTTTTCTTTTCCCAAAACTTTAAAATGAAATATCTTAAGATCTAGAACTCAAAAAAAAAATCTGAGACCATTGTATTATTCGTATCGTCAAAACGAATCAAACTAGCATCATCAACATATAATTTGAAGCAAATTTATATATTTGTTAAGTTCACAGTTGTTATAAGTTCACAGTTGTTTTTGATAAGTTCACAGTTATTTTTTTTACATTTGTTTCAATAACAATTAAGAGAAGTTAACAGTTGTTTTAGCTAAATTCATAATTTATTCATGAAAATGACTATCATTTACTTTATTTACAGATTTTTTTAGTTAAATTTACAGTTGTTTTAGTTAAGTTCACAATTGTTTTTAGTCTTTTATAGCCTTTATTTTGCAATTTTATGAGATTATTTGACCTATTTGTTAAGTTCAATGTTGTTTTTTGTTAAGTTCACTGTTGTTTTTAGTATTTTATAGGCCTTTATTTTTTTTCAATTTTATGAGATTATTTGACCTATTTGTTAAGTTCACTGTTGTTTTTTGTTAAGTTCACAGTTGTTTTAGTCTTTATGACCTCTATTTTTACAATTTTATGAGATTGTTTGACATATTTTTTATGTTTACAGTTGTTTTTACTTACATTAACTATTGTTTTTTGTTAAGTTCACAGTTGTTTTAGTCCTTTATGGCCTCTATTTTTGCAATTTTATGAGGTTATTTGACATATTTGTTAAGTTCACAGTTATTTTAGTTAAGTTCACAATTATTTTTAGAATTTTATAGTCTTTATTTTTGCAATTTTATGAGATTATTTGACCTATTTGTTAAGTTCACTGTTGTTTTTTGATGCAATTTTTGCACAAAACCGTTAGAGATGCCCTCAAATCATTTAAAACTTTCTTACACGAATTTAACGTAAATTCCCCAAATAATTTTTGTATCAGAAATTTGTTGTTGATATTGTAACCCGGAAATCAAATCCATGGAAATCTCATTGGCAAATAGAAATAAGAAAGAGATTAAAATCATATAAATATTTCAATTCTTACAAATTATTTCCAAGAAAATTAAGACCAATATCATTACACAAACCAACGCATTCTAGCGTGATTGGTTCTCCCTACCTCTTACAACCTTAGGAAGTAAAATCAAATTAAAATAAAAAGTCTTCAACCTCAGTACGCATAATTTTTGAAGAAATAATGGGATGCGTTTCTTTAACATTGGACGATTTCAGCAACAATGGTGGAAATGGGCTGGGCCACCACATTGTCTCTCACATCCACCACTTATGGTCTCCTCACTCTCGATCCACCCTCCTCCGACCGATCTCCTACCATTCCTCCCACGCTTCACTCTCGATGCGATAGGGTTGCCGGTAATAGGGGTGACCGGTGATAAGGGAAGGTAGAGAGAGAGAAAGTGTGTGTGTGTGCGCGACCGGAGGTGGGGGAGGGAAAGAGTGGCTGGAGAAGGGATGGGATGGGTTCGCCGGAAGTGGGAGAGTGGCTGGGGGGTTTCGCCGGAGGATGAACCGAGGTCGCCGGAGAGAATTGTAGAGAGAGAAAGTGAGAGAGAGAGAGAGGGAGGAAAGGTGGGATCGAGAGGAGGATTTGGATATGGTGTTTTTCCAGTGAAGAAGGTGGAGGGAGAGACGGCGGGGAGGTCGCCGGAGGGAAGGGAAGGGTCGTCGGAGGGGAAGGGGAAATGTTGCTGGAAGGGAAGGGAAAGTGTTGCAGGAAGGGATGGTAGAGAGAGAAAGTGAGAAGAGAGAGAGAGAGAGGAGGGATGAGAGGGGGTTAGTTTTATATTTTTAGGTAGGAAGGACTAGGTGGAATTTTTATTATGAAGCCGGATTAGTTGGTTAAATTTCAAAATTCATGTCTTAATTGGTCGTTTGACTTGGAATGGAGGATCCACCGATAATTTTTTCTTTTTTTTTTACTCGACGGGAGGGAGGGGGGTTTGGCAGGGGTGGTGATGGGGATGGGGATGGGGTATATCATCCCTCTTACCGGTGCGGGTCAACTCCGAGGGGTGGTTGATGTGGGTTGGATAACGTGGGGTGTATGAAAAGTTAGGTGTGTGTGTATGTGAGGGTGTTATCATTTTTCGAAAAATATTTTATTTAGAAAAAATTCGTAAATCATTTTAATTAGAAAAATTAGAAAAATATTTTTCAAAAAATATTTTCTCTATTTTTCGATATTTACGAAAAACATTTTCCCCCGAACGGAGCATTAGTATATTATATTTACACAAAATAACAAACAAGACAATTTTGGATGTCCGTTAAATTTTGTGGACTGAGAAGACACACGTGCAACTTACTTGAGTTTCGATGGGGCAAAAACGTTATTTCCAATCTATTTCTACTACCTTCATATTTTGCCACCGGCACCGCCACCCAATAGAAACAATCATTACCACCACAGCGTGTTACATCAGTGGAGGAGAAGGCGGCTGAGGTCTATGACAGCATCTTCATCCATAAAACTTCATTCCCACCCCTCTCTCCTCCATCTCAGCTCCACGTCAGCAGTCATCAAAAACACAACTTCAAACAATTTTATCTCCATTCATGACAAAAGTCATCAGTTTCTCTCTCCTATTTTTTATTAATAATGATAGTTTTTCAATATTTTTGTATTTTTATTATTTTTTATATGTTGATTGCAATTTTTGTAAAAAAAAAAAATTAATTTCACAAAAATATAACACGTGTCACCCTCTAATTGGTTAAAAAAAAAAAAAAACCTTCCAAACCGTGAACCACGGCATCTGCTGAAACAAATATTACAAAAGTTATTGATGACTTTTGCAAAGTCATTGTTGGGAAATAAATAGGTTGCCAAATCAGCCATGACTTGCCATGAGTGAGATAGTGTGGCCTTTGGACATGAATAACACTCTCTGCCACCCATCTCCATCTTTGTCCTCTAAAATCCTCGTCGGCTGGGACCACAACATTTTGACGCATTGACAGTTTCTTGATCATCTCTATTGTGTTTTTCTTTAAATTGTAACTGGGTTTTTAAAACCACTGTAATTTCGTTGGGCTTTGCTCACTTTCGTTAAATGTGGTTTTGGGAAAAATTAGTAAATGTAATTTATGTTTAGAAATGGGTGGTGGGCTTGGGCGAATTTTGTTGATGGTGGTGCTGGTTCGGCGGTAATTGGTAGAATTAATGGTGGATGTCGGATGAAAGAAAGAGCTGAAATTGATTTTAATGGGCGGATTAGACACAGCAAGGGAAGAAATTATGGTTGTTGGTTGGTGTTAGATATTTTAATTTTTAAAATTTAGTTTTATTTATTTATTACCATTTATTTTCAAAAATTGGAAAGTATAATTAATAAATGTCAAAAACTTATAAAAAACGCATTTTTTGTTAACTTAACAAAAAACGTGTTTTAAATAACGGGGCGGCTCATTCTCTCTCTCACTTTCTCTCACTAAACGCAAACACAGAGACCCACCTTCTTTGAATATTGTCATCGAAAAATCCGTGTCAATTACAGCTCCGTTGCAAGCTACTCAAAAACTACAGCCCAAGAAATGAAAATCAATCAGGGGCGAATTTTGGTACTACTACGGCACAACTGTCTTAAAACAGTTTGCAGTTACTCCGTTGGACCATTTTTGTAGCTTAAACAGTTCTTCCTCTCTCGCTCCCCGGAAATTGATTTCCCAACTCAGGTACAAGTCAAAATACATTAGCTAAATCCTTTGTGTTCTTGTTACTTCTGATAGCTTTGTTTCTTTTATGGAGTATAATTAATTAATTTATTTAAATTAATAGGTAATGTATTTTCATAAAATAAATGAAAAAGATGCCTGGTTCAGGCATTAGTATCCAGTGCCAGATATTAATTGGTAGAGTGCCAGAAAGGTTAATGGTGAGTGTCAGCAAGGTGTAGAATGGTGTGCGGGGTGGTAATTAGACGCCAACAGATGTGTTTTGGAGTGTCACCACGTGTGTTTTGGAGCCAGTCCCACGTGTGTTTATGAGTGCCAGTGTTTGTGTTTTTGAGAGCCAGCAAAAATTATTACTAGTATTTTTTGAGTGTCAGTGCATGTGTTTTTGAATGCCAGTGCATGTGTTTTTGAATGCCAGTGCTTGTGTTTTTGAGAGCCAGCAAAAATGTTAGTGTAACAAAGTGCCGCGTGTTAGTGTAGAGTGAAATAAGAGTGGAGCCATGTATATAAAAGTGCTCATGTAAAAAGTGTCAGTGTCAGTTTAACAAAGTGTCAGTGCCAGTTTATACTGACACTTTGTTAAATTGGTACTGACACTTTTTTCACTGGAATTTTGTTACACATGCACTGACACTTTATTACAATGACAATTTATTTAACTGGCACTGACACAAACGGGAAAACACAAAATACGTTTTTTCTAAGTGCCAAAAAAAACGCATTTTTTATAAGACCAACTCTTAATAAATTATTTCAAGAAGTTTGTTAGCATATTTTATTTGTTGAGATACTTTAGGATGATATTTTGACTCAGGATGATATTTTGACTCATTCTTTTGACTTATTCAAGCTTTCATATAGTGATGGAATTTGTTGAAGTCATAGGCGCTGAAAGGCATTTCATTCTTTTCTACTTCTACTCTATATTTCTCTTTATTATAAATTTAATCATAATTTGAGGAATCTTTAAACATGACAGTTCATTTATTTCTACAGACGTACACCTAGAGTAGACTTGCTGCTAGCTTAATAATTTTTATCTTAGAGCCACTAATAGTTGTTAAAACCCGTACGTAGCGATTCGATAGTGACTTTTGGACAGCAATCTCGGAACTCCCTCATGCGAGCTTTAATTGCTTTATTTTAATTTCGTTTTCCTCATTTCGTGCTATGTTAAATTATTTAATGTATGATAGTTGCACATTTTGATTTATTGAAACTGGTTTTGCATTTTTAAAGCATTGTTTTCAACAATCTAAAGTCACTATTTTATTATCATGATACTGTAAACAGATGATATAAAGGAAAATAGTTTTAAAAGTTTCGTTGTCGTACAACGATTTAAGTTGTACAAGACTTAATTTTTTTCTCAAATAATACATTTTTAAAATTTTATTTACCAAAGTGATTTACTGTTCAAACTTTTTTCCCAAAATGTTCCACTTTTTCAAAAATCGCTACACCGTGTAGCGAGTTAAAAAATTTTCGATTAAAATCGCTACACGGTGTAGCGATTTTAAATTTGCTAAATTTTATTTTAATATTTATGCTATTTGCTATTTAAAAAAAAACTAAATTTGAAATCGCTACAGGAAGTAGCGATTTCAAATTAAAAGCAAACTGTGCAAAGTCCGCCAAACCAAGTCCAAAGTAAAAAGTAAAGGTAAAGTTTGTATTCGTTCCGTCTTAAATTTCAAAATAATAATATAAAAATAATTATGTATTAATAAACAAAACCTAAATAGAAATATTATTTTTTTTATCTCAAATAAATATTTTTAAAAAATTTATTTCTATAAAAAATTATATTCTTCATTTCAAAAATAAATATTACTTTCGACTCAAAATGAATAACCAAAAAATAATACTACATTTTTATCCCAAATAAATGAGCATTACTTCCTTCGTCTCAATGAATATTTAAAAAAAAAATACTCTTCATTGCCTCAAAATTAATATTATATTTTGAGACGAATGCACTAACATTACAAACATTAATTTTTGAGGCGAATGAAGTAGTATTAATTTTTAAAATATTCATTGGGATGAAGGAAGTAATGCTCATAAAAAATGTAGCGATTTAAAATATTAATTTTTAAAATATTCATTGGGATGAAGGAAGTAATTTTTGAGGCGAATGAAGTAGTATTATTTTTTAATCGAAAAATTTTAAACTCGCTACACGGTGTAGCGATTTTTAAAAAAGTTGAACATTTTGGGAAAAAGTTTGAACAGTAAATCACTTTAGTAAATAAAATTTTAAAAATGTATTATTTGAGAAAAAAATCTATAAGACTTAGTGTTTCAAATCTACTAAAAGTTTTAGTAATTTTAATTACTCACAATTTCCTTATTTTTTTTAAAAAAAAGAAGAGGTTTTCTAAAAATCCTAACTCGTGGTCCATTTTCAAAGGACAGTTTATACCTCTTGCATTTTGCAAACACAAAAGAAAAAAAAAGTTTGAACAAATTTTATATTATATTAAATTATAGTTTTAAATTGAGTCCCTCCCTAACTTTGAAATGGTTAATAAACATTGGTATAAGTTTCATTTAAAAGGAAGAATTGTTATTCTAATATTGAAATTAAATTGAAGACAAACTGACTGTTGCTAAAGCTTGTATGCCTATTTGTATTCAAATCTTTTATCTTAAAATATAAGTGTATTACAGAGATTTGCAGTAACCTTTTGGTTTTAAAATTGTTAGTTGCAAATTTGTCTTTTATAATATGTTAATATTGACTATGCTACTTTCTTCACATCTTTAATAATTAGGTATAAATTTATGACAAAAATTTGGGTGAGAACGGGGATACCCGTCTCATCCATGAGACGGGTTATTTCGACCCGAAACCCGCTCCATCACCCGACCCAGCACCCGGAATATAAATAGACCTACCCGGCCCAAAAACACACAATACACACAGTAAAAAAGTTAAGCAGTGTTCGAGAAGCCGGCGATCATCTCTCTCTCCGTCGTTCACCGTCAACCGTCAACCGTCGTTCACCGTCGTTTAACTGTTAGGTAACTCCTTTCAAGTCGATTTTCTTCCTTAAAAGCTTTTTGTAGAGTTACATTAGCTTTTTGTTCGAAGTTTATGTAACATTTTCCCCAAAAAAAATTTCAAATTTCATGTCGTTTTGTACATCATTTTTGTTTGATTTTAAGTGCGACTCTTGCATTTTATGCTTTGATTTTGTCTTTTTGCTATTATTTTCAAGTCGATTCTGGTAACATTGTTCATTTCTAGGGTTTAGAGATGTTGTTGTTTTGTTGTACTTTTTGTGGTTTTTCATATTTTATTGTGTTTTTATATGAAATTTGTTATAATGCATGTTGTTTATTTTGTATTTTTCTATTGTTGTTGCTGTTTTGGTTCATTTTTTTTGTTGTTTTGTTTTTTGCTTTTGGTTATTTTCTAGGGTTATACTATATATGTTGTTTGTTTTTGTTCATTTTTTTTTTTTTTTTTTTTTTTATATATATATATATATGTTTGGTGTACGAGTTTTGTCTGTAATAGTTAGAATATGATAATGTTATATTGTTGGCATAAAGTAATAGATTGTTTATAGGTGTTTATATGATTGTGTAATAGTCGAATAAGATAGCTTTTGAGTAATACTTCTCATTTCTTTAAGTAATAGTTGGTATTGATATAAGTAATAGTACTATACGTGTGAAGTAATAGTGTTATTTTGAGTAATATTTTACATTGTTTAATATACATAATATGTAATAGTTGGTTTATAGGTGTTCATATGATTGTGTAATAGTCGAAATAATATAATGTAATAGTGTTGACAATCATTATAAATAGTTATATATTTTTTAATGTATTGTTTTTGAGTACTAAAATTTTGTTTTGTTGTTTTTTTAATGGATATAGAATGAAGAGTAACATTAAAGAGTTTAGGAAAGGGCGAGAGGAGATCATCAAGGATTTCATCTTCTTTGAGAAGAAAGCAGATCAATCCATCAAGTCCAGTTTCTCTTGTTATTAGCTCGATTCGATCCATCAAGTCCAGTTACTCCGATTGATAAAGGCTTGGTTGATTACAGTTCTTCCGATGATGATAAAAATACCTCATTGGAAAGATCTTTGGTTGTTTATCAACCTGTTTCTGAAGTAGGTATTGATGAAGCTGTTGTTATTGAAGAGAAACAGGTTGAAAAAGAAGATGGTAGAGTTGTTCGTATTAAACAAGCAGCCAAGAAACGTCGGATTGGGAACAAAGGTGACAAAAACAAGTTGGATGAAGAGAAAAATACCACAAATGTTTTAACCAGATCTTCATCAAAAGTTTGTATTGAAAAAATTGTGGAGGTTGAAAAGGAGACAAAGGAAAAGGATATTCGAAGAACTGTTGTTGCTAGATATTCTCCAAAAGCAAAAGATGTTGTTGGAAAAATTATGAAGAATGTTGATGGTAAAAAGGATAAAGAGTTGAAGAAAAAGGCTGTTTCTTTGAAGGAGAAGGATATGAAGGAACAAATTGTACCATCTGAAGTGAAGTTGGAAAAGGGTTCAAAAAGAGCTGCTGTTGTTTATTTGGAAGGAAGTGATTTGAAGAAAATTAAATCTGAGAGGTTAGTAATGAGTAATATTTGTTATGTTATTTCATATGTTTAAATAATAGTTGAATGCTTGATATAAGTAATAGTTTTTGTCCTTAAGTAATATTTCTCATATGTTTAAGTAATAGTTGGTATTGCTATAAGTAATAGTATTACCCTTGTAAAGTAATATTATTTTTTTTTTTTTTGTTTAACTAATAATAGTTTTAAAACAGTTTTAATTTTGAGTAATACTTCTCATTTGTTTAAGTAATAGTTGGTATTGCTATAAGTAATAGTACTACACTTGTGAAGTAATAGTGTTATTTTATTTTTTTTAACTATTAATAGTTTTAAAACAGTTTTCATTTTGAGTAATACTTCTCATTTGTTTAAGTAATAGTTGGTATTGCTATAAGTAATAGTACTACACTTGTGAAGTAATAGTACTACACTTGTGAAGTAATAGTGTTATTTTTTTGTTTTTTAACTAATAATAGTTTTAGGAACTGTTTTCATTTTGAGTAACACTTCTCATTTGTTTAAGTAATAGTTGGTATTGCTATAAGTATTACTTAGTATATGGGCTGGACACCAAAAACTTCCCCACAGGCACTTCGATGGAAGTGTGGGATAACCTTGGATTACAATGCCACGTACTAGTAATTGATGAATTTCTAGATCTTGAACAAAGTGTTTATGGATTACATTATTTATTTCATCTATTACATTATATAAGTAATAGAATCTTGCTTCATAATATAATATTAGTTTTATAAATAAGTAATAGTTGATAATTCTTATTAGTAATATATACTGTTTCATAATGTAATATCAGTTTTTATATAAGTAATAGTTGATAATGCTTAGAGTATTAATTTAAGTTTAATCAAGTATTAACTGTTTTTTTTTTTTTTTATAGGCCACCATTTGTTTCTAAGAGTGTTAGCTTGGGGATAACTGAAATGGTGAAAACATTTAATTCTGATCAAAAGTTAGCTGTTATTAGTATGGGTTTTGGAGGACTTCTTGATATGAAGGTGAAGTCTGTTAATCTCTCTATTGCTAAGTGGATGGTTGATAGGTTTAATGGTGTTTCTAGGATTCTCGATGCTTCTAATGGTGAGTTTATTCAATTAACTGCCGAGGATTATTGCGATGTTTTTCAATTACCCATCAGTGGTTTTAAAGTTGTTTCATACAAGCGGAATGATGAGCAACCTGAGGCTTTTACTCGATTTAAAAATGAGTATGGTCTTACTTGTGAAGAGTACCTTGTGAAAGATTTAAGAAATATTTTGACTTACATTATTCTTTGGTCGGTCACGGAGACAATTTTAAGATTTTGTTTGCATTGTATTGCTTGTCTAGTTTCTTCGTGCCAAGGGGTAATTACACTTTGTTGTGTTGCCTGTTGAAGACTTTGTTGGATGTTCGGAATATTGGAAAATATGATTGGTCGGCTTATTGTTTTAATAAGCTATGCAATTCCATCCATAAGTACCACATTTGAGTCGAAAATTCATCTTAGAGGTTTGTTTGTTGGCGTTCGTAATTTATCTACATCGATTGAATTGGAGGTACAGTTTCGCCAACTACACTCCCTCTTATAAAGCATTGGACCAGTGAAAAAATCATGGAAAGAGTTTTGGAAGAAAAAAAATCGGGTTCGTTTGGTAATGGGTTACGGGTGAAGGATGTATATCCTATTACAAAAAAGTGGTTATTTGTGAGACAGAGAAGAAGGAAAAGGAGGACATTGCTCCTGAGGTTGGAGTTAGAAATGATGATTTTGTTCAAAATATTGTTGACGAAATAAACAGTGAGGGTGTGGGTTTGTACGAAGAAGTTGAAGAAATAGATGGAAGATATATTAAATTTGGTATTCCAAAAGGTCTTCAAACAAATGAAGACATCAAAAAGTCTGAAAGGATGTAAGTATTATTTTTTTATATTACTTTATGTATTGCCATATATTATTTCATGTTGTTTATGGATTACATTATTTTTTTTAACTAATAATAGTTTTAGGAACTGTTTTCATTTTGAGTAATACTTCTCATTTGTTTAAGTAATAGTTGGTATTGCTATAAGTAATAGTACTACACTTGTGAAGTAATAGTGTTTTAAAACAGTTTTCATTTTGAGTAATACTTCTGATTTGTTTAAGTAATAGTTGGTATTGCTAAAAGTAATAGTACTACACTTGTGAAGTAATAGTGTTATTTTTTTTTTTTAACTAATAATAGTTTTAGGAAATGTTTTCATTTTAAGTAATACTTCTGATTTGTTTTAAGTAATAGTTGGTATTGCTATAAGTAATAGTACTACACTTGTAAAGTAATAGTGTTATTTTTTTTTTTAACTAATAATAGTTTTAGGAACAGTTTTCATTTTGAGTAATACTTCTCATTTGTTTAAGTAATAGTTGTTATTGCTATAAGTAATAGTACTACACTTGTGAAGTAATAGTGTTATTTTGTTTTTTAACTAATAATAGTTTTAGGAACTGTTTTCATTTTGAGTAACACTTCTCATTTGTTTAAGTAATAGTTGGTATTGATATAAGTAATAGTCTTGTACTTCTAAAATAATATATTATTTCATGTTGTTTATGGATTATATTATTTATTTCATCTATTACATTATATATAGTTATATATTATATTATATGTTTCTAATTATTACTCTTAATTTTCGAATTTTCATGAAATTTTTATGCCGATGAAGAGAGACATGGGTATAGTTTTTGATCATTATATGCACGGTTTGAAGGGTTTGAAGGACAATGTTCCTAAGGTTCACCAAGTGCACTATACTGATTCTCAAGAAGAAGATAGGTTTTGGAGTAATGAAGAAGTTCGAAGATTATAGATCTTTGCTTGTGAGAGAATGAATCAAATGATGAAGATGAGTGATGATATGCCGAATTTTGAGCTGCTTTCGTCCTCAAAAGTTAACACTCTGTTCAGGCAAAATTCAATATTTTTGATGATGATCAGACAGTAAATATTGGTTTGTCCTCGGTGAGGTAGATGAATCCATACGGGAAGCCATCAAATCTGTTGAAAAGTGTGATCGTCCAAACGGATTTTATGATCCTTTGACACTTTCTACTTGTGTCATTCTTTGAAAGGATGATTTTGTTTCAAGTTTTATGACCCAAAACAAAAGATTTTTTGTGAATAGTGATTTGAGAGAGAAACAAATTATTGATTTTTGTATGTTTGATGTTGATGATTTCTATGATGGGTAAGTTTAATTACTATTTCTCTAATTATATTTTTGTTTTTTAAATTGAAATACTAATGTATTATTTTTATTTTTATTTTTATTCGGGAAATGGTGATGTTCATGCTTCAAGATGCTGATGAATTCCCATGTTATGTATTCAAGAAAGATTTAATTTCTATGAACATGAAGAGATGGGTGTTTTGTAATATCATCGATGCTTGGTGTTATCTTAAACAAAGAACGAGAAGGATGGGAAACGGGTATTCTTAAATCTGTCGCATTGTGTAAGTAAATAATTGTTTTATCAACTGTTTTCATTTTGAGTAATACTTCTCATTTGTTTAAGTAATAGTTGGTATTGCTATAAGTAATAGTACTACACTTATGAAGTAATAGTGTTATTTTTTTTATTTAACTAATAATAGTTTTAGGAGCTGTTTTAATTTTGAGTAATTCTTCTCATTTGTTTAAGTAATAGTTGGTATTCCTATAAGTAATACTACTACACTTGTGAAGTAATAGTGTTATTTTTTTTTAACTAATAATAGTTTTAGGAACTGTTTTCATTTTGAGTAAACATTCTCATTTGTTTAAGTAATAGTTGGTATTGCTATAAGTAATAGTACTACACTTGTGAAGTAATAGTGTTATTTTTTTTTATTTAACTAATAATAGTTTTAAAACAGTTTTCATTTTGAGTAATACTTCTCATATGTTTAAGTAATAGTTGGTATTGCTATAAGTAATAGTACTACCCTTGTAAAGTAATATTGTTTTTTTGTTTAACTAATAATAGTTTATATATTATTTTTGAAAGGCCTACTTGGACCTTATTATGGTAGCGTGAAAATTGATGTTTCTAAAATGGAGTCGAATGTAAGAGATTCTTTCAAGCAATCTCTTAAAATTGTTAATGTGGATGCGAAGATGGCTGAAATGGTTAGTACCTTTGTTAATATAGTTATACTTTTCATTTTTTCAGTTTTTTTTATTTACTTTATAATAAAACTTCCAATGTTTTCTTATTTGTATTGTAGATATTTGTTCCGATTAACATCCGAGAGCACTACTATTGTATTGTTTTGAATTTCAATTTGGGCAAGGTTCAAGTCATTGATAATCGAGATTATGATGAGAGAATTTTGTTTGAGCCGGAAATTCAGAAAATATATCAAAATATTGCAAAAACAGTGGTATGTACTTTTAAATTATGTAGTGGTTGTTTTTTATTTTTTTTTGTATATTATCTGTTTAATAGTGTTTTTTTTATTATGATTAGCACAAGTTGTTGGTAAAATTTGTTCGTGATATTAATCATCCCAAGGCCGGGCAAGTGGCGAAGTATACCATTGAATTTTTGAAGTTAAACGGGCAGAACAACTCAGATGGAAATGACGTGGTATATTTCGATGTACAATATGGAATTTTTTGATGGAGAAAATGTATCGAGTGATGATGATATTAGCAAGGTATTACTTCGTTACTTTTTAATTAGTACAACATGTTTATTAGAGCATTCTTGTTCGGTTTTTAAATTTTTATACTTTCTCGCTTTTGTTTTGAAGGGTAATGTGAGAAGACTTCTCAGGGCGAAGTACTTAATGAAAGTTGTTCTTCATCCAATCAATAATGTCAAAGAATTTTTGTTGGGTAATGTTGTTGAATTTTGTAAAAACAAAGCCCAATTGAAGTTTAAACTGAAAGAAAAGAAGAAAAATGCTGGAGATTTGAAGAAGAAAGAAAAGTTGAAGAAATAGATGTGTTTGTTGAAACAATTTTTTATGTTTATGTTTTCATGGGGATATGTATATTTTTTGAAGAAATAGTTGTGTTGTTTAAACAATGTTATATGTTTAAGTCTTGTGGGAATATGGGCACGTTTGAAACAATGGTAGTTTTTTTTTTATTTTGGTTCAAACAATGTTATGTACTTTTCAATTTTCACTAGTAATTAATGTAAATATTGGTAGTAATCACTGAAAATATTTTTGTTCTAAAGTATAAGTTTTTTTATTGTTTTTTTGGTGCATAACGGGTAAAGGTAATATTAATCCGCATGTGTAATAGTTGATAAAAACTAATGTAATAGTTGAAGTTAGCTAATGTAATACTTAATATATGAAAAAGTAAAATCAACTTGCGCATGTGTAATAGTTGAAATTAGCTAATGTAATACTTACTAATTGATAGTGTAATACTTAATACATGAAAAGGTAATAGTTGATAATGTAATACTTAATATATGAAAATATAAAATCAACTTCATGTGTAATAGTTGAAATTAGCTAATGTAATACTTAGTAATGGATAATATAATACTTACTAATCGATAGTGTAATACTTAATATATGAAAATGTAAAATCAACTGCATGTGTAATAGTTGAAATTAGCTAATGTAATTCTTAATATATGAAAATGTAAAATCAACCGCATGTGTAATAGTTGAAATTAGCTAATGTAATACTTAGTAATGGATAATATAATACTTACTAATTGATAGTGTAATACTTAATATATGAAAATGTAAAATCAATTGCATGTGTAATAGTTGAAGTTAGCTAATGTAATACTTAATATATGAAAATGTAAAATCAAGCGCATGTGTAATAGTTGAAATTAGCTAATGTAATACTTACTTATTGATAATGTAATACTTAATACATGAAAAGGTAATAGTTGATGAAAACTATTGTAATAGTTGAAGCTAGCTAATGTAATACTTACTAATTGATAATGTAATACTTAATTCTAATACTTAATACGAAAAAGTAACATTTGTAATATTAATTCTAAAACAATCTAACATTTGGTGTTTTTGAACCAAATTCCCTTGGTCGATCACTTACATTAACATGGGCTTCGTACTCTTTTTCCTCCTTTTTCGATAGCACCTTTTATCCTTTTCTTCCTTCCTTTAGTGACTGAACGAGCTGGATCTAGTGTTACATTTGATGTAGATGAAACATGTGAACACGAAGTTTCTTCTTGTTCTTCTATTGGTCAATGAAGAAAGAGCAACGCATAGATCTTCGTAAGTGTCATCAACTTTTTCTTCTTTGCGTCACTTGTCTTGGCACTTCAAAAATAGATTATAGAACTTTCTTGACATTTCATGCCGCCATTGAATCAAGCTGCTATTCTGTCAAAATTTTCCAAGGTGTGGAATTTATCCCAAACCGATGATTTTGCTAATTTTGTCCATCTTTTCGGTATATACTTTTCGGTATCTTTATACGATCATTATGATAGAGGACTTTCAATATATGCCTACACAAAATACCACATTCTTCAAATTTTCTACAATTGCAACTCACAAAGTCAGTTTTTGGATCCATCATGACATATCTTGTATGTCCAGAACCATCAAGTCCACAAATCTCATAAGTTTGCAGCAGTTCATCAACATCCATAAGAGTACATTTCCTTGTAAGTGCTAGCATGAATTCTTTTTCAAATCGGTGAAAGACAGATAAAGTGTATACCTCTGAAGCGTGCTTAAGCAATCCCGTTAATAGAAGTGTAGACTTTGGAATTGATCTTGCGCTTTGAATTCATCTTGTTCTTTCCTGTCTTCCTCCAATTTTCCAATATACTTTTAAAAATTGAATGAAATTCTACAAGGCTAGTTGTTTGTTCACATTGCTCCCCATTGCACTATTTGTAACCTCACTGCGTTGTGATGAAAGTATACCGGTGAAAAGTAATCGTTGTTCAAGGCCGTGCACCATTTATCCTTCAAAGCATACAATCTTTTAACCCACGTTTCGTTTTGTAGCTGATACTTATTAATCATTTCATTCCAACATTCTTCAAATTCAGCTTCATCATTACAACCCGACATACATTTTCTGAACTCGTCCTTGAAGACATCATCGCTCTTCAAACGTCCAAAATTTTTTATGGCATTTTGATATAAATGCCATTGGCACAATCTGTGTTTTGTATTAGGGAATGCCTGTAAAGGTAATCAAGAGTATTTATTAATGTAGCATTTTTGTAGAATGTGTAATAGAACCGTTAAACAAAAAGTAATAGTTAATGTACCTAATTATAATAGTATCATACGCTTAATGTAATACTTAAATATAATGAATATAAAAATGCTTACCGTTGCCATAGCATTTGTAATTGCTTGATCCTGATCAGTGAATATTGTCACCGGGCACTTGCTTCCCATTGCTTTCTTGAATATTTCAAACAACCATTCAAATGATTTTGTTTCTTCATTTGCCAAAAATGCAACCCAAAACATAATGTTTTTGCAATGATTGTTTAACCCAACTATTGGAGCACAAATCAAACCATATTTGTTTGTACTATATGTTGTGTCAAAGACAACCACATCACCATAAATATCATAATCCTCTTTCATCATTGAATCTCTCCAAAACACACTACTTAATCTACCTTCATCATCCAACATTACTCTAAAGAAAAATCGGTTTCTTATTGTTGTTTATACAACATCTCAACAAGTGTCTGTGCATCTCCACTCCCTCTTTCTTTTAGTTTCAATCTATTGACATAATTCAAATGGTCCTTTTTAGTGTGACCAAGAATGTCATCTCCACCAGCTTCATATGACATATAACGGTAGGAGTCCATTGCTCTTATACCAGAAGAAACCATATCTTCTATTACTTTACCTTTATCCTCAGTAATACTTCTCTCACATCTATAATACTTGGACCACTTTTTCCTTGTCAACTGATGATTATGCTCCAAAATATGTCTATCGACCACATAATGTCCTTCATCTTCTAAAAGCTTTACTTTTAATAAAGCTTTACATTGTGTTGGTCCCAAAGGTGGCAACAAGGGTGAAAATACAGCTAGAGGGGGGGTGAATAGCTGTTACAAATTTTTCTCCCTTAAATAAAATTTAAACCTCTTGCTTACAAAATCCTCTTGCAGTTGATAATAGACTACAAGTGATAGTGTAAAATGCACAGCGGAATATTTAGAGTTACAGGGCGGTTTTGTTAGGAGAGGTTTGTAAAGCGGTTTTAAGTGAGGTTGATAAGTGAGGTTTACAAACAAGTGAGGTTTTGATACTGTTAACTCCAAACACTATTTCACAATAATGGATATCTAAATAAAGATCAAACGAGAGACGAGAGATAAATAATTAGTAAGCACAAGAAATATAAATGCGAAAGTAAGAACACAATATTTGGAGTGGTTCAATCGATAAACGATCTACGTCCACTACCAAGATGGTTAGTCTTGGATTTCTAAGAGAGATTTTATATTAAGTATTTGAGAGATTACAAAGTACAATAAAATCTTTACTATGAAGAACAAATCCAAAACTATAACCGGTGTATCTCTAATGAATAAACTATGTGTTTAAACAAGAGAGGTGTGTGTGTGAGAACAAGATCAAGGCTCTTTAAATCTAAGAGATGTAGAGCACAATGATTCTTGAATGTGTTAAGGCTTGATTTACGGGAATTTGGGAATATTTCTTGAAGTATGAAGATGAAGATTCAAAGGACTTGGAATTTCTGGGCAGAGCTTCAACTTCACATGAACACAGCAATTTCTCAATTTTTCAAGCAATCTTCAAATGGAGAAGATTGGGGGTATTTATACCCAAGCATCCAAAATGTAGCCGTTGGACACTTTGTTGAAGGACGGTACTTGATGCTTTCTTATTGGTCCACAGGCAACCACTTTTGTCCTTTGGTACGGTAGTTGCAGATAAAGGCGATAATGCTCATTGCAAGCAATGAGGTTTGGACACTGTCACCTTTTCAAGATCCTTGCAGATCTTCTCTGACTTTGAATCACGTGACAAGAAAAGGTGGTTGACATTGGATATTGCTGATGTGGATCACAAAGTCAAAGAGCGGTTCACTTCAAGTCTCAATCATTGGGGCGGTTACAGAGTACGAGGCGGTTTGACAAGTGCGGTTGGTAACTCCGGTGAGGTTGCAAAGTGCGGTTGATAATGAGGCTGCAAGGTGCGGTTCATGATAGGGCGGTTGCACTTGAGTAGTTCAAGAGTAGTTTCAAACAAAGGATTTCACCAAGCAAATGCTAAGGGCGGTTTTGCTAGGGCGGTTCCAAAGGAGTGGTTTAAAACTTCTGAACTGCAACTCTCAATTCCAATGAGTCTGTGCCAGTCTTCAAGCCTAATCTATAAAATGGACTTAACTAAAAATTGAAGTCTAAGCTTCATTACATAGGGTCCTAAAGTCCTTAAAATAGACAGGAGGTTATGGTATCAATCAAATCTAATACAAATATAGGAGGGTTAAAACATGCATACCCAACAATCTCCCCCTATTTGATTGATGCCATTACCTACTATAACTAAAGCAAACATTGTACTTGGTAAGAACATGTCCATAAGAATTAGCATGGTAATTCATGTCCCAAGTCAATGCACACACTTAGCTTAAGCTATAGATTTCTTATACTTTCTAAAAGATAAAAACTTACAATATGGAAAGTATAGAAATGCATTCAGTGCACTTAAGAAATATGAGATTAAGTTCAAAGTGCGGTTTAAACTGAATGTTTAAACTTCAATTCAAAAAATATGATTTTTAAGTTAGAAAATATTTGAATGAGGTTTTAAACCATAAGAGGTTTCATTGTTCTACAAACCAGCAGTTTGATATGAACAAGGTTTTTGGAACCATGATGCAATTTCCATTAATTCCTCAGCGGTTACAAAACGGGAATGAAAGAAAATTACATGGTTACAAAAGCAAAAGAAATGTTGGACAAGAAAAATTACAATGAGAATGCGGTCCAACAAACAAAAAGAGTACAAAAACATACGAGCGAGAGAGCGGTTTAAGGTTGATGCGGTTCTTCACCTTGCTGCTGCTGCTGCGGTTGGTTGATCTCTGGATTCCTTGCAAGATTTGAGGTAGAGGTTTCAGACTTCAAAGATTTTCTAATTTTTCTCACCTCTTCTGCGGTCCTTCCTTGAGCGGTCACCAATCTTTCTAAGATATTTGCTTGAGCATCAATTTTGAGATTGGCATCGAGAGACGGCTTTGGAATTATCGGACACTTGATCGAGATAGCTCACCAATTGAGGTTTGAAAGGAGGAGTTCAAAGAATTGAACAAGGTGTGAATCTCCCCACGAGGCTGCTGCGGTGCAGCAGAGATAGCTTGATCATGGGATCAAGATCAACGATCACTTGGATGGAGGATTTTAATTCATTGGCTGTGGCTTCAAGTTTAGTGGTGAATCCTAGCTTGATATTTTCAAGGCGGTCATTGAATTCATCCTTGACTTCATTTAACTTAGCCATCAAAGCATCATCAAGGGAGTTTGTCTTGATTTCCGGCTTCTCTTTGACATCATCAATTTCCGAAGAATATTTGCTTCAACCGCATTCAAGGCGGTTTGAAATTCTTGAGAAGAAGGCGGTTGAGAATTGACAGATTTGAGAATTCGGCTGGAGGGAATCAAAGGCGGTTTTGGAGGCGGGCGAGAGTTGAGAAATCATTTCCTTGAGGTCGAGTCTCCAAATGATTGGATTTGAACAACACCTTGACTAGATCCTTCTTGAAATTTTCAAAGCAAGAGTCACCGAGGCTTTAACAATGTTTGCAATATCCTTCTCCCCTTAATGGCATCAAGTCTACGAGCAAAACTCTTTAAGGAGTTCTTATGATCAGCCATTTGTAGGGTTTGAGAGGCAATCGAGATGGGACTTAGATTCGGCAAGTTTTTGAAGGGAGCGGTTGGAAGCTTCAAGGGAGGCATTGGAAGCGGTTAGCTTGACAATGTGTCCTTGGTTTATCGGGAGTTGGGACTGAATAAGATGAAGGGTGGAAAGGATTTGGGAGTAGTCGGAGGGTGGAGGAGCGGTTGATGATGAGGAATAAAAGTGAAGGCGGGGCGGTTGAGAATATGTAGGAGGAGCGGTTGAAGGGATTTGGGAAAGGAGGGTTTGAAAAATACGTGAGGCGAGGTATAGTATAAGGAGATGAGGTTAGAGTTGAGATGGGGCGGTTGGGTTGGGGGCGGTTGGGAGGGGGGCGGTTGGGATAGGGGCGGTTGGGATAGGGGCGGTTGGGATAGGGGCGGTTGGGATAGGGGCGGTTGGTATAGAGGCGGTTGGTATAGGGGCGGTTGATATGGGGTTGGAATGAGTTGAGTTGGATTTTTGTGGGGAAGAGATAGGGGATTTAGCGGGGGATTTAGAAGGGGATTTTGGGTGCGGTTTGAGTTATGAGGGGATGATTGGTGTATGGGTGAATTTTGTGGTGAAGGGGTTGGAGTTCTAAGCCTAGAGGTTGAATGGGCTGGGCTGTGATGGCTTGGATGTCCATTGATAAAGGCTTTGGGAATTGAGGTGGCTTGATTTTGAGGGTTTGAAATTCAGAGGGGATGATGAGTTTGAATTGGTTTGGGAGGAAGATTTATCAAAGTATGAGGAGGTTTCACGGTATTTTGAGGTTGGATTTGGCAATAGTGTGAAGGTAGTGTTTCTTTGGAGGGGTTGTTTTCTTGGCCATTTGTTTGAACCTCCTCTTCTTGGGATTCTCCCACGAGCGGTTGCGGTTTTGGGAGGAGGAGATGGAGAAAGAGGTTCGGGAGAAAGGGATTTGGAAGGAGAAATATGTTGGGTAGGAATTGGAGAAGAAGTTTGAGTTTGAATGGGTGAAGAAGGAGGAGTTGGAGCATGAGATATGGTTGGAGAGGGAGGCGGTTGAGTTTGAGGAATTGGTTGCGGTTGGGGTGGCGGTTGAACTTGCGGTTGAGAAGTAGCAAGCGGTTCGGAAGATGGTGGTTGACCCTTGGCAACTTTCTTCACTGCAGCCCTTCTCTCCAACTTATCAATTTTTGCTTTGTAAAAAGCAACCTTATCTTCTTCAGAGAGATTTGCGGTGGCGATCTTCACGGTCTTTGCTTTCTTGATGAGAGGGGCAATGCCGGCTTCCTCTTCTTCTTCCTCCTCATCGGGTTCATCTCTCGAGATTCATCTTCCCTTTACCCTTAGAACTTGGACCGGCACCGGCGGTTTGAGATGGTGCGGTTTTAGATTTCTTAGGCTTAGGGTCCAGGACTAGATTCTTCTTCCTTGAGACTTTCTTAATGGCTTTCCCAAGAGCGATAACCGCGGTTGCGGGTGACATTTCAACATAGAACTCCTTGGGGTTGAGGGTATCGGCATCATACGAAACTTGTCTTGGGTGTCTCGAAGGAATATACGAAATTGTGACAAACCACGGTTCCAAGAGAGTCTCCCTCACCCGTAGGCAGCGATAATTCGGGAGTTGAAAGTGCGAGATCCTCCAAGTGTTGATAGCTTGCAAACAACGCGGTTAGGAGCTGCGAGAATGGTCTCCACCTTTGATGCTCATTCTTGACTACGGATTGATAAGCATCAATGGAACTAGCCGGTTCCTTCATCAAGATCTTGGGCCAATTTAATTTAATACCATTGTAAATGGCACAACGAGTAAGTCCATTGAGAAGAAGTGAAGTTGTTGTGGTTGCCGGTCTTTCCACATACGAGACACTCCTACAAGATAGCCCAAGTGGCTCATAAGTTCTCCAAACTCTCTTCTAGCTCTCTTCTTGTAATAACCGAGAAGAGAAGTCGGATTAGCTTGTAGACGGAGCGGTTGCATCCAGAACCTCTGATCAACCTCCATAGGGGATCGAGAGACATGAAAATTCCAAGTACTTCTAATATCCAAATGATCAATGGATATATCGAAGCCTTCAACAACGCCAACCAGGCACTTGATCTTGGTGCCATCGATAATACTCTGTCTCCTAGAAGCAGTGAGGAGTAAGCGATCCACAAAGGACGGAATGATATAAGATTGGCCTTTGTTGAAGAGAGGGAGGATTCCAGAGGTAGTTAGTCTTCTGATCAATTCTCTACCAAGAGCATCTCCTTGGAGCTCAGTCTCATTAATCTCATGGCCAGGAATAAAGAATTTAGGATCCTATAAAATGAAACAAAGGGTTTAGATCCAAACAGTGATTCACAATTCACAAGCGGTTTGGGCATCTATGCGGTTGGCAATTGATGCGGTTGAAAATGTTGAGAACTCCAAACCTCAAGTAAATTGTGAACACAACAAAACACTTTAGAAAATATGTAAAAGAGTATACTAGTACGTGGCATTGTAATCCAAGTTTATCCCACACGCAAGCGGTGCTTAGAGAGGAAGGTCATGGTGTCCAGCCTATATACTAAGTAACATCTCAAATAAACTTAGCATGCGGTTGCAAAAAAAATTTACAAGCATGCGGTTTCAAAGTATAGTGCGGTTAGAAATGTGCATGCGGTTATAAAGAAAGAATTAGCAAGTATGCAGTTCCTAAGTAAAGAGCGGTTCAGAGAGAGCATGCGGTTCTATGGTGAAAGCGGTTATGAAAATGTCATGCGGTTTCAAAAGAAAAGAAAAGAAGGCATGCGGTTCTTAACTGGGAGTGCGGTTGCAAATCCCATGCGGTTTATGTTTCAAAAACCAAATTTATAAAAAAAAATTCTAAGTATGAGAAACAGATTTTGAAAATCTCATGAACCAAAATATGTGAAAATTTTAACATGGCATATGAACAGTGAAGTTGAAGGCATGATGAACACGAAGAACACTAAGAACAGAGATTCAACAAAAGTTCACCAAAATCAACAAACAATATGTCAAAATGATCACATTGAAGCGGTAGATTAACAATATAACAATAAAAAATTCATACTTTGCTCAGAATCACCATGAAACAGCAAGAACATATAAATGGGTTTTCGAATGTCTAAAACTTAAAATCTAAAATCAGTGTTCAAAACATTGCTTGATCGTAAAATAAATTACATATAAAGAATCTAGCAACAAATCCGAACATAACCCAACTGAAATCATTCAAAATGATCAACTAACGAAGCAAATATGAACAAAAATCAAACAAGGGTTTTCGAAGCTTCATGGTTCATCAATGGCGGATTCAACGAAAGATTTGCAGAAAATAAAGAGATGAAGTTGAGAAATACATACCATATCAGTGAATGGAGCTTTAGGAGCCATTGAAGATTCAAGAAATAACTTTGAAGTTTGAAGATTTTAGAGAGAGAGAAGATGAGTTTGGTAGGAAAGTACAATGCTCGAGTGACGAGAGATTGAAAGGTTAAAATGTTGGTTATTGGTTTTTATTTATAGGAAGGTTTTCAAGTAAAGGGCAGTTGAAAAGACTTTTTGATTTCCCATAAAAGAAATCATTCCTCACGATTGCACCCTTTCATCTTCTTCTCTTTTGCCAATGACGGGTGACATGATGGCCTTAAATGCTAATGTTCCCTTTGCATTAAATGCATTTAAATTTTAAAATAACGTGGGAAAACATTTGCAAAAATGCCCTTAAGTCAAAAAGTAGGCGAAATGAAATTAAAGAAACTTACCTTGGGTCCACGTGGCGGTGCGGTTTGAATAGGTTCTTAAAACCGCATAGCTTCTCTAAAGCTAAGAAATATCAAAACATTGAAAATACCTGTTGTTGAGAGCGGTTTGAAGATGGAGCGGTCACAAGCATACGGCGGTTGGTAATATGCGGTTGGAAGTACGCGGTTGATCACATATGCGGTTGACCACTCAAGCGGTTGAAATCAATGCGGTTCAACAAAGGTGCGGTTGAAAATTCTCAAATAAGAAATACAACCTAAACTTAACACACAAGTTAGCAAATAAAAAGTAATGGAATTTATTTAAGTTCAAGCATACCCATTTCTCCTCTGAGGAAAGAAAACCTCTTGGAGTCAAGAGCCTTGGTGAGGATGTCGGCAATCGATTATCTGTCCCCACATACTCTAAATGAATATTCCTCTTCTCCACATGGTCTTTGAGGAAATGATACTTGATATCAATATGCTTGGTCTTGGAATGCATGACAGGGTTGTTGGAGTCTGAAATTGTTGAAGTGTTGTCACACATGATAGGGCAATTCCTCTTCATGGATTCCATAGTCCACCAAGCTGCTTCATCCAAAGGATTTGTGACAACAACTACCAAGCGGCAATATACTCGGCCTCGTGGTTGACACCGAAGCTTGCTTCTTCTTGGCCCAAGCAACTAGTCTATTTCCAAGGAAATGACAAGTACCACTAGTGCTTTTCTGTCAATAGTACAAGCTGCATAATCTGCATCCGAATAACCTACAAGATCGAAATTCGAATCTTTGGAATACCAAAGTCCAAGGTTAGTGGTTCCCGGATAAATAGCGGATTATACGCTTGACCGCAATAAGATGTGCTTCTCTAGGATGCGCGATAGCGTGCACATACACGAGACACTAAACATGATATCGGGCCTACTAGCGGTTAAGTAAAGTAATGAGCCGATCATACCTCGATATAAAGTCGATCAACTTTCTTACCTTTGAGATCCTTATCTAGCTTATTGCCGGTGGCCATAGGAGTATCATATGCTTTAGCATTTTCTAATCCAAACTTCTTTATTAACTCCTTGGTGTATTTGGCTTGGGCGAGGAAAATACCTTCTTCGCATTGCTTGATTTGAAGCAGGAAGAATGTTAATTCTCCCATCATGCTCATCTCAAACTTGCTTTTCATTAGCTTTTCGAAACGCTTACCAAGTAACTCATTAGTAGAACCAAAAATAATATCATCAACATAAATTTGAACAAGTAAAGTATGCTCATTATATTTGGCAATAAAAAGAGTTGTATCAATTTTACCGCGTTTAAATCCTTTTTCTAGTAAAAATTTAGAAAGAGTCTCATACCATGCCCTTGGAGCTTGCTTAAGTCCATACAAAGCTTCTGGAGTTTGTAGACATGATTGGGAAATTTGGAGTCTTCAAATCCAGGTGGTTGGGCAACATACACGGTCTCTTGCGGTTCGCCGTTGAGGAATGCACTCTTAACATCCATTTGATATAACTTGAAATGCTTGAAAGAGGCGTAGGCTAAGAAGATTACGATAGCTTCCAATCTTGCAAGCTGGAGCAAAGGTTTCATCATAATCAATTCCTTCTTCTTGCCTATATCCTTGTGCAACCAACCTTGCTATATTCCGAGTGATGCTTCCATGCTCATCCATCTTATTCCTAAATACCCACTTAGTTCCTATCACTCCTTGATCTTGAGGTCTAGGCACCAAAGTCCAGACCTTGCATCTTTCAAAGCGGTTGAGTTCTTCTTGCATAGCAACGACCCAACTGGAATCTTGGAGTGCTTCATCAATCTTCTTGGGTTCAACTTGAGATAAAAGAGATGTATGCTCGTCATAATTTGATCTCCTTGTTTGAACACCGGAAAACAGATCACCAATCACATTTGTGAGGGTGGCTGGCGACTTCACGAACCTCCGGAGGGTAAGTCTGGTTGGAGCGAGGTTTCTTGAAGATCTTCAATTGGAACATCGTTAGATCCTTCGGCGAAGTCATGAAAGGTAAGTTGACGAAGAGGTTCTATATCTTTGGATAGGGGAATTCTCAACTTCATCTTCCCTTGCGGTTGCATGCGGAGAGGGTTCTTCGGGTGCGGTTTCAAAATTGCGGTTTTGGGGAATTTCGGTTGAGGGTCTGGATTTTGCGGTTGAGGTTCGGGTGCGGTTTGAGGTTCACCTGGTTCATTATGCTCAACAAAATCATCGAGCAACATTTGGAGCCAAATTTGGCTCAAGGAGAGAATGCTCATCGAAAGTAACATGGACGAGACTCTACTATTTTTAAACTAGTTTTATTGAAAACACGAAAAGCTTTAGAATGTTTAGCATACCCAACAAAAAATACCTTCGTCGGCCTTGGCTCCGAATTTACCTCTATTTTCTCTTCCGTTGTAGAGGACAAAGCATTTGCGGCCAAAGATCTTGAAGAATGCAATGTTGGGGGTTCTTCCTCGCCAAAGCTCATAGGGAGTCTTGTTATAGGTTTTGTTGATGAGGGAGCGGTTACGAGTGAAGCATGCGGTATTGATTGCTTCAGCCAAAAATGCCGAGGTAGCTTCGCTTCGAGATATCATAGTCTTTCCGGCCTCAATCAACGTCCTATTCTTCCTTTCCACAACCCCATTTTGTTGTGGAACACAGTGTGGAAAAATTGTGATCAATCCCGTGGTCATCACAATACTGAGCAACACCGTTGTTCTTAAATTCTGTTCCATTATCTGATCGGACACTAACGATGTCATCTTCTTTTTGAGTTTGGAGCCGTCTAAAGAGTGCGGTGAGAATCTCATAACAATCATCTTTGGAAATCATCATCTCAACCCACGTATATCTTGAGTAATCATCCACCACCACTAAAGTATATCTATTTCCTCCAATGCTGGCAGTGGTTACGGGTCCAAACAAATCTATGTGAAGCAGTTGTAAGCATCTTGAAGTTGAAGGAGCGGTCTTGCTGGTGAAAGACGACGCGGACTGCTTACCAAGTTGACATGCACTGCATTTCTCTGGATGGTGGTCAGCCACTTTGGGTAAACCACGAACGAGGTTTTCCCTACCAATCTTTGCAAGATACTTGAAGTTCAAGTGGCTCAACCTCTTGTGCCATAGCCAACTATTTTCGCTCACATTCTTAGCTACAAAACAGAGATTAGTAATACTACATGCAGAATTTAGATCAATAATGTAAATATTACTCTTACGAATCCCTGTGAGTAGGGTGACGCCGGAAATGCTATCTTTGATAAAGCAATTTGATGACGTGAAGTTGCAAAGCATTCCTTTGTCGCAAAATTGAGAAATTGAAAGGAGGTTGTGCTTGAGTCCATCGACAAGAGAAACCTTCTCAATAGTTAGGTTTCCTCTCCTTATAACACCATATCCAATGGTTTTGCCTTTGTTGTTGTCACCAAAGGTTACAGATGGACCACTTGCTTCAACGACATCTTCAAGTAATGATCTATCTCCAGTCATATGTCTTGAGCGACCGTCAAGATACCATTCATTATCCTTGGAGTGACCGGCCATGAAGCGAGAGGACCTGAAATGTAAACATTAAGAACGAGGTCCCCCTTTATTCCTTGGGTCTGAAGTTAGCAACCCTTTACGACCCACACTGTTTGACGGAAGGAGGTTTGCTCTTCCTGGCATTGGATGTGAACCGCAAAAGGCATTCTGCGGCCTTGTGACCTAAACCATCACACAGAACATTTGTAATAGCTACAAGCTTCATGAGGTTTTACTATCTCCTTACTCTTCTTAGGAGTTGCATGCGGTTTTGGACAAGGAAGCGGTTTGGGAGGAGCGGTTCCGGCTAACATTCCAGTGATACGAAGGGAACAGGCTTTGGTTTGACCACGTATTTTTAAGGAACGCTATTCACGCTTTTGAAGGCGGGAGGAGCGGTCGAAGAAGAAGCGCGGTCGAGACACAGAGTTAACGAACCGCCTTTTCCACCGTAAGCGGTTGGAGCAGGGATTCTTCCAATTCCATAAGCCATTTCCTCTTCAGATGCTTCCACAGAATTCTTAGGTTTTAACCCCGCATTCTTCCCATATTGCTTTCCTTTAGGGTAGACATAATTTACTTGTCTTCCTTTACCCTTTCCTTTAGCATGCTTCCCCTTGGGAATTTCTTTAGTTAGTTCCAAAAATTCCTCATCCTTTTCACTCGAGGATGCACACTTCTCCTCTTCCTCAGATCCAAACCCTAGACCATCCTTAGTTCCGGGAGGAACTTGGAAGTCCAAGATTTTATCCTTGGTGGATTGAGACTTGAGCCACGAATCAATAATCTTTTGACGATCGTCGATTTGGGTTACCAAGTCATCATTCTGAGTTGAAGTGCGGCAACCTTAGTTTCAAGGATGCGGTTTTGATCGACAAGAGGAGTCATCTGTTTGATTTGGTCCTTAAGATTAGAGATTTCGAGACCTCATCACGGTTTTCTCCGTCTTGTACAGATTAAGTTCATCATGAGCTAAGCTTAAGGCTTTCTTAAGATTTGAGAATTGATGGATCACCATTTCAGCTTCCTTGAACATCTTTTCATGTTCCATGGGAGAAACCTCTTCCACCACCTTTTTCAAAATTTTCTTTGGAATAGCTTTTGAAGGTGGAGCAGTTTTAGATGAGAAAATGGGACGTGAATACGAACAATTTCCTATCTTAACGCTAGGAGTAAGTTTAATATCATCATCCAATTTATAATTTGGAAGTTTTGCAAAAACCTCCTTTTCCTCCATATCATGCAACTCAAATGATTCAGAATCTGAGTCATCGAAGCGTCTGCAACTAAGCGAGGTTAACCTCTTCGGTTTCACCGTCACTTCCATCCTCGAATCTGTTTCAATCCAAGTTTCTAATTCCTTCGAATTCTCTTCCTCCTCGGCAACCATTCCCTTTCGATGAGAAAATTTCGAAGGAAAAGTTTTCTTTTTCATATATTCATATTTAGAGTGTGGACACTCGGATGCAAAGTGGCCGGGTTTCCTACGGTTGTAGCATACCAAGTCACTCTTCTTCTTTGTATCTGTAGCCCTAGAAAATGTTGCGGGAGGTTTGCCTTTTGAAAATGATTTTGTGAAAGGTTTTGAGGATTTTCTAAATTTTTGAAATCTTTTCACAAACATGGCAAAATCATCATCATCCATCTCGATGAGTGATGAGGTTGATATGGAAGGATCGGTGGTTTGATTGGATGTGGATGGTTTCTCTTCATGTTCCACTACGAGACATAGAAAGCGATTTGGTTTTTCCTTCTATCTCTTCAATATGATTTAGTTTAAGTTCATAGACTCTAAGATTGGCATACAAGTTACTTAATGACCAAGTACCCAATACTTTGGAGTCTTCTAGAGAGGTAGCCTTATTTACCCATCTAGAACCTAAAGCGAGATAGGAAAGTCATATTGATTTCCTTATCGGTTAAAGTTTTACCAAGAGATCTACAAGCATTAACTACCTCAACATAGCGATCGTAGGTTTGACGCAAGGTTTCGTTGGGTTTTACGTTTGAAGTTGTTGTAGGATCTTTCAAGATGTATAATTTGTTTTCCTTGCACTCATCATCACCTTCGAGGTAGCTCTCTATGGCATCCCACATACTGCTTTGCGGTTTTGAGGTACATCACTTTCTGTAGAGTTGATACGGGGAGGGTTCCGAAATGATGAACCTCGCCTTGCTTTGTCCAAGGCAACTATTCTTTTCTCTTCATCCGACCACTCATCTTTTGGCTTTTTGACCTCTGGAGTTTCGGCATTGGTGGTTGCATCGGTGTTAGCCTTCATTGGAATTAGAGGGCCATTGATCACGCATTCCACCGACATCTCATCTATGGTTTCCAAATGAATAAGCATTTGGCACTTCCAGATGTCAAAGTGGTCTTCGTCCAACATTGGAATGTGTGAATCGTTAATAGTAGTCATTGTCTTTGAGGTTGCCATATCGAATCGGCACACAAGCTGTTAAGCTTGAAAAACGATGGTTTTAAAATGTGTTAGATCTGATACCACTTGTTTGTCCCAAAGGTGGCAACAAGGGTGAAAATACGGCTAGAGGGGGTGAATAGCTGTTACAAATTTTTCTCCCTTAAATAAAATTTAAACCTCTTGCTTACAAAATCCTCTTACAGTTGATAATAGACTACAAGTGATAGTGTAAAAAGCACAGCGGAATATTTAGAGTTACAGGGCGGTTTTGTTAGGAGAGGTTTGTAAAGCGGTTTTAAGTGAGGTTGATAAGTGAGGTTTACAAACAAGTGAGGTTTTGATACTGTTAACTCCAAACACTATTTCACAATAATGGATATCTAAATAAAGATCAAACAGAGACAGAGATAAATAATTAGTAAGCACAAGAAATATAAATGCGAAAGTAAGAACACAATATTTGGAGTGGTTCAATCGATAAACGATCTACGTCCACTACCAAGATGGTTAGTCTTGGATTTCTAAGAGAGATTTTATATTAAGTATTTGAGAGATTACAAAGTACAATAAAATCTTTACTATGAAGAACAAATCCAAAACTATAACCAGTGTATCTCTAATGAATAAACTATGTGTTTAAACAAGAGAGGTGTGTGTGTGAGAACAAGATCAAGGCTCTTTAAATCTAAGAGATGTAGAGCACAATGATTCTTGAATGTGTTAAGGCTTGATTTACGGGCTGGGAATATTTCTTGAAGTATGAAGATGAAGATTCAAAGGACTTGGAATTTCTGGGCAGAGCTTCAACTTCACATGAACACAGCAATTTCTCAATTTTTTCAAGCAATCTTCAAATGGAGAAGATTGGGGGTATTTATACCCAAGCATCCAAAATGTAGCCGTTGGACACAGCTGTTGAAGGACAGTACTTGATGCTTTCTTATTGGTCCACAGCAGCCACTTTTGTCCTTTGAGTACGGTAGTTGCGAGATAAAGGCGATAATGCTCCATTTGCAAGCAATGAGGTTTGGACACCTGTCACCTTTTCAAGATCCTTGCGAGATCTTCTCGACTTTGAATCACGTGACAAGAAAAGGTGGTTGACATTGGATATTCTTGATGTGGATCACAAAGTCAAAGAGCGGTTCACTTCAAGTCTCAATCATTGGGGGCGGTTCTGGAGTACAGGCGGTTTGACAAGTGCGGTTGGTAACTCCAGTGAGGTTGCAAAGTGCGGTTGATAATGAGCTGCAAGGTGCGGTTCATCATAGGGCGGTTGCACTTGAGTAGTTCAAGAGTAGTTTCAAACAAAGGATTTCACCAAGCAAATGCTAAGGGCGGTTTTGCTAGGGCGGTTCCAAAGGAGTGGTTTAAAACTTCGAACCGGCAACTCTCAATTCCAATGAGTCATTGCCGAGTCTTCAAGCCTAATCTATAAAATGGACTTAACTAAAAATTGAAGTCTAAGCTTCATTACATAGGGTCCTAAAGTCCTTAAAATAGACAGGAGGTTATGGTATCAATCAAATCTAATACAAATATAGGAGGGTTAAAACATGCATACCCAACACATTGTGTGCGTGTTATATGAGTCTTTCGCTTTTTAATTTCATTATCATCAAGCCCTTCTACTCGAGATCCAGCACTAGAACAAATGAAATATTTGTGTAGTACAACTCCATCTCCTCGACATCTTGCAGTTGACTTTCTTACACCAAAACCTATTTCCTTAGCATGTTGACAATACAAGTCATACATTTCATCAATTGTCTTTGCTGTAAAACCAAATAGAGATCCACTCATGTTTGATTCTGTATCATTCTGTTCTTCTTCAATTATTATTTCATTTTCTTTGAATGTTTCTTCAGCATAGTCTTGTAGTCCCCAATTTGGTTTGTAAACTGATCCATCATCAAATAGTGTAATACTTAATACATGAAAAGGTAATAGTTGATGAAAACTATTGTAATAGTTGAAGCTAGCTAATGTAATACTTACTAATTGATATTGTAATACTTAATATATGAAAATATAAAATCAACTTCATGTGTAATAGTTGAAATTAGCTAATGTAATACTTAGTAATGGATAATATAATACTTACTAATCGATAGTGTAATACTTAATATATGAAAATGTAAAATCAACTGCATGTGTAATAGTTGAAATTAGCTAATGTAATACTTAATATATGAAAATGTAAAATCAACTGCATGTGTAATAGTTGAAATTAGCTAATGTAATACTTAGTAATGGATAATATAATACTTACTAATTGATAGTGTAATACTTAATATATGAAAATGTAAAATCAATTGCATGTGTAATAGTTGAAGTTAGCTAATGTAATACTTAATATATGAAAATGTAAAATCAACTGCATGTGTAATAGTTGAAATTAGCTAATGTAATACTTACTTATTGACAGTAAATAATGTTCTTCTAAATTATTGAAGTAATACTTGTTAAACATAATCGTAATAGATCATAAAGTTTCATGTGTGTGTGTGTAATGTTATGCAAATTCATATCAAAATTCATGTTAAATAATGTGAAATCTAGTTTCTAGTAACAATTTTACCGTCATTAGGTTGCTGTTGTTGTAATTCGTTCTCCATTAACCTTCGGCGAGACGAGATCTGAAAATTTTAGATCTGGATTTTGTTCTGATTTTGCTAGATCTGAGTTGTTGTTGTTGAATAATCGACTCCGGCGACCTTCGATCTGGATTTTTAGGTTCAGTCTCCGGAATCGTATCCCTCCGGCGACCTCTGATTTTCAGTGCGTGTTTGTGTGTGTAGATTAGCGATCACCTTTTACTATGTGTTTGTGTGTGTTTTCGTTAGGTCGAAGTATTTATAAGTCGGGTTATGGGTCCAGGATTCGGGTCATACCGACCCGTCTCATCCATGAGACGGATAGGTATGTTCTCACAGGAGACTCACTCAAAATTTATTTGGGTGCTCTTATATAAATTTTGGAAAGTATTACTAATTATTTAACACTGTCTTTAGTCATTATATTAAAACTTTATATTTGACAAGTCAGTTGGTATAGATATTTTGGTTTTACTTTGAAATTTTGTTACGGGAGAATTACCAATGGATCCTTCAAAATCAAGTCAAATGATCAATAAGGACACACATTGTGGAAATCAACCGGCTAGTCCAATATCCTAAATCAATATTACCATGAGATCCAACAATCATTTAGTACTTGATAAATACATAAACATACCCTCATTTTGAAAATCTGCAGCCACCTACTTTCTCTCTCTACCTTACCCACCTCCGGCGACCTCTCCCCTCTCCCCTCCCACCTTCGGTGACCATCTCCACCTACTCCGATGACCGCAACCCCTGCTCCGACGACCGTCTCCCCTACTCCGGCGACCATCTCTCTCTCACTCTCCGGCCTTAAAATTATGTCCCCACCCGTTTCTCAAACATGCGACTCCATCAAAATTCAGAAACCACTCATTTCCGTTGAATTCCAATTCCCTTCCCGACCACCAGCATATGCCAGCGCTTGAATCCCTTTCTCCGGCCAATTTTACTGCTTAGATGGAGAAAGAACCCCTTCTCCCTTACATAAGTCCTAGACGCTCCAACCCATCGCCACCACCACCGCTGCCGTCACTCTTCCCTCTCCCGGAAAACTCCGAGATCACTCTCCCCGCTCTCCCACTAACCCCTTCAGAACTCAAAGACCGCCTCATTTTTGGCCCTGCTGGAGAATCTTCTTCGGTTGGGAGCAGCCTCGTTGATGCCCTATCCTGTTCCCCAAAAGACCAAAATGCCCACCTCCCTTCCCCGATCACGACTCAATTTGATTCACAGAACCCACAATCTTGGTTAATTGATCCCAATTACTGTTTCAAAACCAACCTCCACCGTTCCAAAATTGCACCCGCAATGGCTGGCTATTAACAATTTGCACCATCCACATGATCCGAAATCGCCTCAATTCGGGTCTTCTTCGATTGTATGCCAGGCGTTTGCTTTATTGATTCTTTATTTATCACTTAGTTTTACTATTTACTTGTTTAATAGGCATAATTTTAAGGCTAATGCGACGTGGTCAGTTGAAGCAGGTTGTCACTTCTATGGTTCAACAAGCCATGCAATATATTGAGGAGACACCTGATATTGAAACTAAGATAGAACTTATTAAAACACTTAATAGTGTTTCTGCTGGGAAGATTTTTGTTGAGATTGAGAGGGTACGGTTGATCAAAAGGTTAGCTAAGATTAAAGAAGAATAGGGGCAAATCGCTGAGGCTGCTGATTTGATGCAAGAAATTGCGGTGGAAACATTTGGTGCAATGGCCAAAACTGAAAAATAGCTTTTATTTTTTTTCTTATCAAGTCTCTTGAGATTCTAAAAAAAAATTGCAAAAATAGAGTATAAAGGACTAAAACAATTGTGAACTTAACAAAAAACAACAGTGAACTTAACAAATAGGTCAAATAATCTCATAAAATTGCAAAAATAAAGACTATAAAATTCTAAAAACAACTGTGAACTTAACTAAAACAAATGTGAACTTAATTAAAAATAACTGTGAACTTAACAAATATGTCAAATAATCTCATAAAATTGCAAAAATAGAGGCCATAAAGGACTAAATCAACTGTGAACTTAACAAATAGGTCAAATAATCTCATAAAATTGCAAAAATAGAGGCCATAAAGTACTAAAATAACTGTGAACTTAATAAAAAACAACAGTGAACTTAAGTAAAAACAACTGTGAACATAACAAATATGTCAAATAATCTCATAAAATTGCAAAAATAGAGGCCATAAAGGACTAAAACAACTGTTAACTTAACAAAAAATAACAGTGAACTTAACAAATAGGTCAAATAATCTCATAAAATTGCAAAAATAAAGGCTATAAAATTCTAAAAACAACTGTGAACTTAACTAAAACAACTGTGAACTTAATTAAAAACAACTGTGAACTTAACAAATATGTCAAATAATCTCATAAAATTGCAAAAATAGAGCCATAAAAGATAAAAAAACGACTATGAATTAACAAATGTGAACTTAACAACTGTGAACTTAATAACTGTGAACTTAACTAGAACAACTTTAAACTTAACAAATATATCAAATAATCTCATATTGCTCTAAAATATAAGTTGATGATGCTAGTTTGATTCGTTTTGACGATACGAATAATACAATGGTCTCGAATTTTATTTTTTTGAGTTCTAGATCTTAAGATATTTAATTTTAAAGTTTTGGGAGGAGAAAAAAAACGAAAATAGAGGGGGAGAAAGGGACAGCGACAGATGTCCCTTTTATGTTGCATGGGTGCCTTTATAAAAAATGGGGTGTCATTATAAATCATGGACCTGGTGGAATTTCTTCAAAATGTGTGTCCTTATTGGTTGTTTTCATTAGAATGAGGGACTATTTGATAATTGCCCCTTTTGTTATCTGTTTTAGTGTTCATTTCAATTCCATAGTATTGAGACTGCTTCACTTATTTTAGTTTAAATAAATTAACAATTTTATCTAGTGTTGAATAAACTAAATGCACAACTAAAATAGGATACAACCCACGAAATCAAGAGCCCAAGTGATACGAACCCGGTCAGAGAAACATAGAGAGGCATGGATGGTTCAAAATACTCCCTCCGTCCCGCTAGAAGTGTCACTTTTAACCCAAAATGGCATCCCGTTTGAAGCGTCACCTTTCCTAAAAAGGAAATGTTTTATTAATATTCTATTATCCCATCCACTATTCCCTCCACTAATTCTCTCTCCTCTACACTCACAACACTTTTTAAATTCACTATTTCCTCCACTAATTCTCTCTCCTATTTTCAAATTACACTCACAACATTTTTTCTTCCCACCTATTTCCTTAATTTATGTGCCGGGCTAAAAATGGTGACGCTTCTGCCGGGACGGAGGGAGTATACATTATTTATGTTGGATTTTCAATCAATGAAAAGGCGATAAAATGCAATGGGGATAATTTGGAGATGATTGTGGTTAAAATAGAGGTTCAAAAACAAAACTAAATCTTGAATTTCCAGCCATGTCCAACATTTTTCAGATTTTTTGTTACAACTTTGTCGAGTCGCCCATAAGGTTCTAGAAATGGAAATAAGACTTATAATATGTTTTTTTGGAAAGCCACATGTGTCTAATTTCAAACGGGCCAAACGGGTCCTTAATCGAAAGTCTCTAAAAGAAGTTATGACTGAATTACTCAAGGGTGGTCATCATAAACGGGAATTGACAAGTTTCGAATTTTTGTTCATTTTCTAGTATGTTCATTCTAGATGTTCATTTCCTTTGTTGATTATACATTTATCACATGGAAGAATAAGTGTAAACACACCCTTAGAATTTTCTATGCATTTATTATGATGTATATCCTCTTTGTTTTAAGCACTATATAAACTCAAATGATTTTTTATTTTAATCTATTCTTTTTTTCATCAATTCTTGTTTCCATAAAATTTTCTTATTGAAAATATGTCTCAAAATTTAAAAATCCATTTATCACATAGTCCAAGGTTGTCACTACTTGGGAGTGAAGGTATTGGTTCCATCATTTATCTCACATCACGTAAGTCCTTGGTTTGCGTCTTTTAGGGGCGTTGGGTCAAATTATTCGCCAATCTTCAACGATTCCTTCAATTAAAACGATCTATGGTTTCCATTTGTATCGTTGGCTCTTGTCGTTACAGGCAAGGTTCACATCATTTGGTATCAGAGCATTGGTTTAATTGAGATTTCATCTATCCTTTTTGTTTGTCTATATATCTTATAGTCTATCTTCTACCATTAAAAAAGAAATATACAAAAAAAATCTTTCGTCTATCGTATCATATTCGTCTTGTAAAAAAAAAGTCTCTTGTCATTGAAATTTTAAAAATTTTCTTGTTCTTATCAAATATTTGTTATCGTCAATTTCTTATTTTAATCTATTATTTGTTTTCATCAATTCTTGTTCCCATAAAATTTTCTTATTGAAAATATGTCTCAAAATTTAAAAATCCACATGAAGAAATTCTTGGATGAGATGCGAAGCGAGTTGAAATCTCAAATGAGTCTCTTTCATATGAGGCTTGATAGGATCAAACAATCTTATCATAAATATCCCAACATGTCATACATAAAAAGAAAAGAGAAGGTCCCACCATCATAAGATAAGTTGAATAATGAATTTGCGGATGAGCAATGTAAGGCAAAAAATTGAATATATTTTTCGAGACTTGGAGAGAAAAATTAGAGAGAATCAAAAGAGTGAGAAAAAACAAATTATTTAGAAAAAAGAGAGTGAGAGGAAGGTAGAGATTGAGAGGAAAGAAGTGCAGGAGGTAAAAGAAGATATTGTGCAAAAAGAAGAAGCGAAAGTGAGTACAAAAAGTATAAGAGAAAAGAAGATGAGCGAAATGTGGAAAGTGAGAGTGAAAATGAAAACGAATTTGAGAAAGTTGAAGTTGAGTTGTTGAGGGTATAAAAGTAAGTGTTAAAATAGATGAGTAGACTAAAATAGAAAGCACTGAGGGGAGTGTGGTAGAAATGGAGAAAGAGTTTGGGGATAAGAAATGCGAAGATTTAGTTGTAGTTGAGCAGGAGGAAGAAGGAAAACAAAATGAAGAAGAAAACATGGATGAGAAAGAATATGGGTTGATTGAACTTGAGAACATCAAGTCAAATCCTTGTGGTTATGAGGACCCATTTGACATTACAAGTACGAGAAAGTCACCATCTTCATTCATCAATATATTGATCATTGATCATTTTATTGCCACTCGATGGACTGATTGGATGGACATTGTTACAAGCTATATCAAGTACAAGGTTCATGGAGCTTGTGATTTGAGGTTTCATAAAATTCTACCTCAGATGTTTGTTTTTAAGGCATGGCTTAAAATTCGAGAACGAATTTTCTTTAAAAGAAAGGGAATGATACGAATCAGGTTAGAGAAACATAGAGAGACATGGATGGTTCAAAGTATACATTATTTATGTTAGATTTTCAATCAATAAAAAGGCGTTTAAAGGCAATGGGGATAATTTGGAGTTGATTGTGGTTCAAATGGAGGTTTAAAAACAAAACTAAATCTTGAATTTCCAGCCCTGTCCAGCATTTTTCAGATTTTTATTACAACTTTGTTGAGCTTCCCAGTAGGTTCTAGAAATGGAAATAAGGCTTATAATATGTTTTTGGAAAGGCACATGTGTCTAGTTTCCAACGGGCCAAACGGATCCTTAATCAGAAGTATCTAGAAGAAGTAATGGCTGAATTACTCAAGGGTGGTCATTTTCTATTATGTTCATTCTAGATGTTCATTCCCTTTTGTTGATTATATATTTATCACATTGAAGAATAAGTGTAGACACACCCTTAGAATTTTCTATGAATTTATTATGATGTATATCCTCTTTGTTTTAAACACTATATAAACTCAAGTGATTTTTCATTTGTAATCATTCAAATTTGAAATAATACATGAGAATTTTATCTTTGTTCTTTAAAGTTTGAACTCATCAAGATTGTATTACTTTTTGTGTTCACGTAAGACTTATCAAATGGATCACCACCACCGTTTGTGGCATCATTCACCTAGTGCAAGGTTGTCATTACTTGGTAGTAAAGGTCTTGGTTCCATCATTCATCTCACATCATGTAAGTCCTTAGTTTGCATCTTTTGGGGGCGTTGGGTCAAGATATCTGCCAATTTTCAATGATTCCTTCAATTAGAACGATCTAGGGTTTCCATTTGGATCATTGGATCTTGTTGTTACGGGCAAGGTTCACATCACCAAGTTAATATGGTGGCAGATGGTGAAATGCTTATTATTAGGTGTGAATCTATTCAACCCTTGGTGAATATTATATGTGAAGATAATGATTGGTGGTTCAACTCCGGTGCTAATATTCATGTTTGCTTTGATAGCAAACTATTTATATATTACCATAAATCAAGTGGAGGAAATGTGAAATTAGGAAATGACATAATTGCACAAGTATTAGGAATTGGAAGAGTTGACTTAAAGATGTAATTCATAAAGATATTAGTCCTTATTGAAGTTCGACATGCTCCCGATGTTATAAAAAATCTAGTTAGTGGGTCATTGTTAGTCAAACAATGGTATAAAGTTGTTTTAGAATCTAATAAGGTTGTTGTCACTAGTAATAATATTTTCATTGGTAAGAGTTACGTAAGTAATGACTTATTTAAATTAAATGTTTTAGGCGATATGAATAGAAGCTTACCTTTAGTTCTTAATATTGAATCTAGTGATTTATGACATGAAAGGCTAGGACATGTTAATAATGGAAAAATTAAAAGAATGATTAACTTGAACCTTATACCCAAAACTAATATTGACCTTAAGCGCAAGTGTGAAGTATGTGTTGAAGCAAAGGAACCTAAGAAACCTTATAAATTAGTGCAAAGAGATATTAGACTCTTATACCTTATTAATAGTGATGTATGTGACTCTATTCGTCCTCCAACTAGAGCGGGAAATAAAAATTTTGTGACATTTATAAACGACTACTCCAAATATTGTTACATTTATCTCCTGAAGACCAAGGATGAGGTTACGATAAATTTAAAATTTATAAGTCGAGGTTGAAAACCAACTAGAAAAGAAGATTAAAATTATTAGATCCGATAGGGGTGGAAAATACTCATTTACGGAACTTAATAAATATTGTGAGGATAATGGAATTATTCATGAGACCACACCTCCCTATTCTTCCCCATCAAATGGTGTAGTTGAAAGAAAAAATAGAACTCTAATGGATATGGTGAATGCAATTTTGATTAATTTTGGAGCACCAGAAAACTTATGGGGATAGGCTATTTTAGCATCATGTTTTATTCTTAATAGAGTAAAAGTTAGAGATAATGAAAAGACTCCTTTTCGATTATGGAAGAAAAGAACTCCTAGGTTGGATTTCCTTAAAGTGAGGGGGTGCTTAGCTAGACTTGCCCAACCGGTCTTGAACCGCCGGTTCGGATCGAAACCGGACCGGCCAAGAACTTGGCGAGAAATCGCAACCGGTGAACCGTGAACCACCTTTGAATCGAACCATCGGTTATCCGATCCGATCCGGTTACGGTTTTTATTTTTCAAAACTGGTGAACCGACGGTTCATGAACCGTGAACCGGAACCGGTGGTTCATGAACCGGAACCGGCGGTTCAGATGAGGATAACGGCTATAATAACGGCTAGTTGATCTGGGCCATTGATTAGGCTGATCCGACGGTTCCTTTTAGTTTCCCGTTAGATAACGGCTTTCTAGCCGTTTTAGGGGCTAAAATGTAAAAAAAAGTTTTTTTTTTTTTAACTTTTTCTCTCCATTTTCCAACCTATAAATACCCTTCCCCTCCCTTCATTTTTTTCACACCATTCTCAACTCATTCTCTCAATCTCTATATTATCTCAAAGTCTCAAAGTCTCCATAATTTCATTTTTTCCACATAATTCCATTTTTTTTCATAAAATTCCATTTTTTCACATAATTCCATTTTATTTCACACAAAACAAAAAATGTCTTCATCTCGTGGCGTCGGTGGCGAGAGGGAAAAGAAGAAGGCGACAACTAGCAATTCAACTTCGCATCCAATTTTCCCCGCCGATGATTCCATTTGGGATAATATTCAACCAAATGAAATGCTAGAATTGAGCGATGACGAAGTTGATACAACATTTTCAATGGGTGGTCGTGGTCATACCGAAGGGAGTAATACTCAAACCACTCAAACCCAAAGTGAAGCGCGAGGTGGTGGTCAAATCCGAGGTCGAGGTCGAGGAGGCCGAACCACGGGGAGGTCCGACATCATGACCGTACTTTACAAAAGTGCCAATTAAAGGTACCAACAAATATACTGTTTATTGCAACTATTGCACATCCACATTTTTCTTTACCCATGGAGGTGGTTATGGGTCGTTTAAAAGACACTTGGAGTCAAAGCACCCCAACCAACCCAACCAAGTTGGAGATGCCCAAAATCAAACACAACTACAAGGATTTACGGGATCCTCACAAAGTACATATTCGCAATTATTTAAATTTGATAATGCAACGTATAGAAGAGAAATGACAAAATATACTGCTGCTAAAGGATTACTCTTTAATTTTGCTAATGATACATTATGGTCTAATATGGCACAACTTTGTTTAAATCTCGCAGCTAAAGAAATTAATAAAAATACAAGTACTCGTGATACTAAAACCCAATATCTACAAGGAAAATTAACTTTAATTAATACGTTTAAAGGTTTACCACAAAAATTATTAATATGTACCGATATATGGAGTGATCATTGGCAAACTCATAATTATATAGGAATTACATGTCATTGGATTGATAGTAGTTGGAAAATACAAAAAGGATTAATTGCATATAAATCTTTTGATATTGTTCGTAACGCTCAAAATATTTGTAACAAATTTGCTAAAGATTTACAAGAATATGGATTAGTTCACAAAATTTTTTCAATTGGATTTGATAATGCTGCTAATAATACTGCTAGTTTACCATCACTCGTTGAAATTTGTCAACCATCAATTGATGGTAAATTTTTTCATGTTAGGTGCATATGTCATATTTTAAATTTATGTGTGCAAAATGTTTTATCAACTTTAAAGGAACACGTAGCCCCAATTAAGGAAGTTCTTGCTCATCAAATGAGAAATCACAATGTAACAAAATTGTGAATTAAATTTTGTAAAACAAATAATATCCCACCTAAAAGATTTTTCCTAAATGTTTCAAACCGATGAAATTCCATTTATAAAATGTTATCGGACTCTTATGATTTCCGTGAACTATTGTGTCAGTTTTTTCAACAAATAGAGTATCCTACTATAATATTGCCTCATCAATGGGATGTTTAAATTTAAAGAAAATTTGAAAGTTTTTAAAAGCCTACCGTACAATTATCCAGTTCTTACTATCCCACTTCACCGATAGTTTTAGAACACGCCGCTAAAATTAGTTATATATTTATGCATTTTAACGATTGTCCAATTTTAGGTGAATGTATTAGTATGATGAGAATAAAATGGCTTAAATATTTTTTGAACATTCCCCCATTGTTTTTAGTAGCTAAACTATTAGATCCTAGGATAAGAGAAGATGGTTTAGAACAAATACTTGAATATTATTATAAGAATCTATTTCTCACCGGCATTGATTTTAACTTAGATAGACCTATCTCAAAGGCAAAAGACGTTGTAACTAGTACTAAAAATATTTTATATGAACTTTATAGAGAATATTATGATCTTTTTGGAAATATCATTTACCCTAGTAGTGAAAATGTAGGTGCTAGTAGTTCTCATGATGATAGCGATCCCTTTAACTTTATAGATAATTTAATTAGTTCTAGAAGTCAAAAACGTCAACGAGGTGGCTCCACTTACAGCTTCGGATCGGATCGGGGCTCGGATCAAGTAAGTTCGGATCGGATCGAATTCTGATTTGGCTTTCTAGTATTCGGATCGGATACGGATCAGGACTGATCCGAGCCGATTCGATCCGATTGCCATCCCTAAGTGTGAGTTAATTGCTTTAGACACTACTTGTAGTGAAGCTGAGTGGTTAAGAAATCTTTTACTAAATCTCCCAATTATAGGTAAACCTTTACCCGCTATATCATTGCACTGTGATTGTAAGGCTGTGATTAATTTTTTAAAGCAATCTCAAACAAATAAAAAAATGACTAGACATATACAAGTGAGTTATAAATCTGTGAATGCACTTGTGAGTGCAAATGTTGTATCAATAAATTTTGTAAGATCTAAAAGGAATCTTGCTGATAACTTGACCAAGGGTCTACCCAAGAAAGGTGTTTCTGAATCATCAAGGGGGATGGGGCTAAGCCTATAGGGAGTCACCAACCGGAGTAACCCAAACTTTCTGGTTGGATATCCCATGAAAAAGGTTCAATGGGTAAGAACAATCCGTAGGAGCGTGACTCTTAATATAAGCACTAATTTATAAAGAGGAGAGAGGTCTCCTCCTCATCCCTATGATGATTGTGCTTTTAGTGTGATATTCATGATAGTGTTACCTTAATGAGCCCGAGGTAGTCATTCTTCTGCGAGGTACATGTCACACGTACCCTTGGAGGACTCACCTAAATGAGAGTCGTCGTGAGGCCGCGACTGTAGGGCTAGGGCTGCCCCTAAGAGACTCTCATGAGTCAAAGCGCATGGCCATTAACATCGCTACTCGCTTTTGAACCAAGTCCAATTTCAATGCTATGTGTGTGGTAGTATGAAGTTCGATAAAGGGGCCTAATTCAACGCTTAGTCCATATGGTTTAATCGAATGAAAATTGCCAAACACTAAGTGCATGCTCAAATCGGAAGACTCCTATACCCATTGTATAGTGTAAGGTTACCCAAATTATTATGAATATACATATTTTGAAGTTTTAAAACATGTATAGTGTAAGGTTACCCAAATTATTATGAATATACATATTTTGAAGTTTTAAAACATGTGGGAGATTGTTAGATATTTTAAGTTCTAAAATTCAGTTTTATTTATTTATTTACAAATCTTTTATTTTCAAAAATTGAAAAGTATAATTAATAAATTATCTCAAGTTTGTTAGCATATTTTGTTGAGATACTTTGGGATAATATTTTAACTCATTCAGGCTTCTATAGTGATGGAATTTTTTGAAGTCCTATGCTTATAAATAGAATGCTACTTTCATTCTTCAACCATACAGAAAAGACATTTCATTCTTTTCTACTTCTACTCTATATTTCTCTCTATCATAAATTTAAGCATAATTTGGGCAATCTTTGAAAATGACGGTTCGTGTATTTCTACGGACGTACACCTATATAAGACTTGCTGCGAGCTTAAGGGTTTTTATCTTGAAATCAATAATCGTTGTTAAAGACCCTTACGTAAGGAGACGATAGTGACTTTAGCACATCGATCTCGTGACTCACACATGCCATCTTTAATTGCTTTATTTTAATTTTGTTTTCCTCATTTCGTGTTATGTTAATTTATTTAATGAATGATAGTTGCACATTTTTTATTTACTGAAAATGGTTTTGCATTTTTAAAGCATTATTTTCAACAGTTGGGTTGGGAAATCAAGATTGTTGGGTTGGGAGGGATGGTGCTGGTTTGGGAAGAAAGATGAGAAGGTGGATTGGTTGAAGATGAAGAATAGGTGGAAAAGACTGTTTTACCCATTTTTATTTGTGAAATGAGGCAAAAAAAATTTGCAATTTTTGGTATTATATGACCCAAATTACAAATATGGGTAAATTTGATGGTAGTACGAACGATGCAATTTGCCTTTATTTTTATTAGTGAAATGAGGTAAAAAAAAATTGTTCATTTTTTCTTCACACAAAAAGAGACAAGTTATAATAAATTGCACTAATATCCCTAAATTTTTAAAATGTTCACATAAAGCTCAGGCAAAACAAACATAATTATTTTCCATATCCCAAATTTAATAATCATTTTTGTCCCAAAAAATGAATGATCTTTTAAAAAGATTTTTCAAAAGATTTTATCACTAGAATGATTTTTCACCATTTTTTTCTTCATTATATATTTGTTAAGCTAAAAGTTAAAAAGCAAATTGTAAGAATATTCACGAATTTTTGCTACTAAAATTAACTTTTTCAATTAAATTCAAAATGATAATTTATTTTGGAAAAAAATATATAATAAAAATTAAACAACTTAAAAATTGAAAAATTATTAGGGAAAAAGAAAAGTGGCAATAATAGGGAAAAGCAGGAAGCGGAAGGCCTGATCTCGGAGAGGTCTCAATCAACCCCACTCTCCCTCCCTCCTCTCTTAAAGACAGTAAGTAAGAAACAGATATCTATGTGTGTGACGCTTCATTCTTTAATAATTCACATGATTCATGCCTCTCTTTTCTTAGTAATATAATTATAGGGCAAATGATAATTTAGTATATTTTAGAATAGTTGGTTTTACAAAAAAATGTGTTTTTTTTTACACTTAGGAAAAACGTGTTTTGTTTCCCTCGTTTGTGCCAGTATCAGTTTAACAAAGTGTCAGTGTGACAAAGTGCCAGTGCATGTGTAACAAAATGCCAGTGTAAAAAAAGTGTCAGTACCAGTTTAACAAAGTGCCAGTGTAAACAAAGTGCCAGTGCATGTGTAACAAAGTATCAGTGGTTAGAGTTCATGGCTTCCAACCTGGAGGTCATGAGTTCGATTCCCCCACCAGTGGTTAGAGGGAATGACATTGCCCTCCCTAGCATAGCTAGGCGCCTCTGTGAAGTGCATCAAGGGGGGAGCGGTGAAATGTGTTGATCCCCTTCTTTTAAAAAAGAAAAAAAAAAAAAAAGTGCCAGTGTAAAAAGTGTCAGTGCCAGTTTAACAAAGTGTCAGTACACTAACACTGACACTTTGTTAAATTGGCACTGACGCTTTTTACACTGGCACTTTTATATACATGAACTGACACTCTTCACACTGGCACTCTGTTACACTAACACTGACACTTTGTTACACTACCAAACACTGGTACTCTTTTTTGCTGGCACTCATAAACACATGCACTGGCACTTCAAAACACATGCACTGACATCTAATTACACACATGCACCGGCACTTTCTATGTCCAACGCTGGCACTCTTTATCTACAACACTGGTACTCAAATTATTAAACCCTTCATCCACACTATTGAAAGGCATTTTATTTATCCAACGAAAATACGAAGAGCTATGTAATCAAATCACACAGTTATCTCCAATCAATTATGTATCAATCAATAAAGTACCAATCAATTATGTAACGAAGCAGAGTTGACAATGGACATTAATGGCGGAACTAGGGCACGAATTGTAGGTTACAAAATACTCAAACTGAGTGAACGCCGGAGAACGATCAGATCTTGGGATGGCCGGAGAAGACGATCGGAGCTTGGGATGGCCGGATTTCAGATGGGAACTGGTCGGCGACTCGGCGGTGCAAGAAGAAGGCGCAGTCGCGCAAAGAAAGTGGCAGAGCGTGACGGGTTTTACGGTAATTTTAAAACCCATTTTTTCATAAGCTTATGAAAAAACGCATTTTTTACAAGATTTTGGCATTTTAGAAAATGTGTTAATCGGAATTTAATGTTTCAATGTTGTTAATTAGGGTACAAAATTATCAATATTAGTCATTTAGAATTATTTTTCTTGACGGAATCGTTAGAAAAAATCATTAAGTTGGGCCCGATTAACACACACCTGAAAGTACCCGATCCGATGCTAAAACGCAAGGGAAGTTTCAAACGATTTAAAAATTTGGACTGATAAATTTCTTTAAAAGAGAGTCGTCACGCCGTTTTATAATCCCAAAACATTGAAAAAAAAAAACTTATTTAATGTAAGATTTTGAGTTCGAAGGTCACGTTACGTCTCGTAAATAGAACTAGTGTATCACCCGTGCGATGCAAGGCGATATATAAAATTTTATAGTTAAGAAAGAAAATAGAATTAAAAAAAAATAAGTAAATAAAGAAATAACAGTACAGATCAAATTGGTTGATATACATTTGTAAACAATACTTAAGAAATTTCATAGTATTGATCTTCATTGAGACAACGCATACGCACACACTCATATATGTTTTAAGAAAGAAATTATTAAAAAGTGATAGAAGATATGAATTACACATTTTGAAAATTTTTCTAAACACCACATTTGTAGTATTATTGTTGGTTAAACTGTCTTCTTCAAAATTAGATATCCAAATATGAAGTCTATTTGGATGGATGACTCTAAATAAAGCAAATAAAGCTGACCATGACTGAAAATATGATACTTTAAAAGGATTCAACTGTAGATAGAAATTGTCCCAGACTTTTGTTTATAAACATGACATAAATCAAGAGAAATTGACGACGTTCAAAATTGAAAGGAATTCTAGTATCCGATGGAGTGAGCGACATCCGGGGGATTAATACCTTTTTTCCGGTTTAAATGTATTTAAAACCCACACAATAGCTTCCTCAAAAAAAAAAATTACCTAACAAATTCCGAAAAAAAAATTACTTTTTTTCCTTCTTTATATATAAATACATATAGAGAGTTCAATGCTAGAAGCACAAATTAAAGTCACAAAATCCTAATCACAAAATGAGGTGGCGATATTTTATTAGTTGTATCGATAGTAGATCAGTTACATTTTAATTAAAAACACAAATAAAATCATTACAGCTAGGATTTTGGAGCAAGATTTTGTGACTATTTTGTTTCTTTAGTATCTCAAAATATGTATGTATATATTATGAAACTGCTACATTTCAGATTTTCATCGGTAACATTTCTTCTTAGTAAGTGTTACATTTCAGGCGACGAACAACTTAACTTTTTTGTTTCTGCAAATATGATTTTACAAAAAAAATCAAAATCATATCATGATGCTACTACTTCGATTCGTCTCGTCGAGACGAACACAATGGTGTTCTCAATTTTTTTTCTACTTCAAAATCTCAAGTTATTTCATTTTCAATTTGTTGAAAGTTTTTTTTTTTAAAAAAAAACATACACGCGCTTGACAGACTTTGAACGCGCGGGTTAAGACTTGGCGTGGCGGACCTGAGCGGATGGGTTGGGCAACCCGTTTTACGGCCGTTTCACCCAAATTTTTGTCATAAAAAAGTAGTTAGTTACGTAGTTTAAAACATTGCATTTCTTATAATATTTTTTCTGAATAGATGTTTATTAAATCAAGGAAAAATAAACATTAATTTAAGACAAAAGAAATAAATCTCTGCCATCTCTTTTATATATTACTATTTTCTAAGTAATATTTTCTTTAATTATAATCTGTAAACTGAAATAATAAATTATTTATTAAAAATTACTAATGGAAAGATAATAAATATAAATTAATCAATGGGATTTCACAATGAAAATTTTTAAAACAAGATTGAAATAATATGAAATAATTGAATTTTTTTCTTTCTGAAAAACCAAAATTGAAATTAATGAGTACTTAGAAATCTCTCTCTATTGTTTCATGACTTCTAAAAGCTCAAAAATGATGGTATATGTCACTTTCTCTATTTTTACATTTCCACCTATCTTAAAAAAAAAAAATCCACCAATCACTCATATTTTCTCAAAAGTCTATTTCCCTAAAATATACTTAATTCTCTAGTTTTTTGTAATAAAATGATTTTTGATAAAAAAAAAATATACAATATATGGTATATGATTCAAAACATGAAAGTTTAAAGCATTTCAATTATAAGATGCTCTAAAAATAAAAATGTGATGGACATATTAAATAAATAAATAAATAAAACTGGAAGTAAAATGAGTTGAACGCAGATATAGACCCACTTTATTGTGTTGCATTTACTTCTTAACAATTTGTTTTTCCTCCCTCATCATCTTTGGAACAAAGACCGAAGTCATGGTTCACGCTCAAAAATAAAAAATAAATGGTCACGTTCTTCTTCTATCTTTTCCTCCCTCTCTTTAAGGAAATGAGCACATAAACATAGTTTATTTTAGACTTGCAATAACAATGTTCCGAAACAAATACTCTATCCAAGCTGTCTCAGTTCACGCTTGGCAGTTGAGTAAAACTGATCCACAAAGGAGGGGATGATGACGTTCTGCTTCTTGGAGAAAAGAGGCAGGATCCCAGAAACTCTCAGCTTCCTCAGCAGCTCTCTCCCCAAGGCATCATTCCTTAGCTCAGCCTCATTAACTTCCCAGCCAAGCAGGCAAGAAAGTATTTGGATCCTACAAAGTAAAACATTAATTGTTAGATCCATTTTTGTATTCACAGATCACAAGCGGTTTGAGCACCCATGCAGTTCAGCAATGGTGCGATTTGAAAAGTGAAGAATTTCAAACCCCAAGGGAAATATGAATACTAAAAGAAATGAGGATTTGAGAACAAAATTACTAGTACGTGGCATTGTAATCCAAACTTATCCCACACATGCAAGCTGTATTTTGGAGGGGAAGGTTATGGTGTCCAGCCTATATACTTAGTAAAATCTCAAAAACTAAGAAAGGAATTTTAAACAACATCTGGTTTCAAAAGGATTTTGAAAAAGCGGTTCCAACATGCTGTTTAGCCTTAGAAGGGAGCATGCGGTTTGAAACAGTAATAATCAAACGGTTTTGACACAATCGGTTTTAAACATATTAGGAATGCGGTTTTGAAACTGGAAAAATGAAGCGGTTTAATACAAGCGATTTCAAAACATAGTGAATTCCAAAATTTTCATGAAAAAGTTCAAAAATTTTCTAAGTATGGAAAACACTATTCATGAATCAAAGGAATCCAAAACATAAGAAATTTCATGAAAAAACGTAAGAACTTCATGAAGAACATGAAGAACAGTTCAAGAACATGAAGAACAGAGAGAATCAAAACTTAACCAAAATTGACAAAAAGCATATCAAAATGATCCTAACAAGTTGTATACTAACAGTATAACATCAAAATAACAACTTTTGTGCAGAATCATCAAGGAAATTGAAGAACACAGAAATGGGTTTTCAACTTATGAAAACTGAGTAAACCAAAATCAGCGTCCTAAACTTGTTTAGATCATGAAATAGATTAAGTAGATGAAATCTAAACAACATTGCGAGCAAAATCCAACTGATTTTACAAAAAATGATCAAGAAATAAGAACATAATCAACCAAAAGGGTTTTAAATCATACGGACAGTTTCACTATGTTCAACAATGACTGTCTGCAGAAATTAAGAGGTTTAGAGTTAGAAATTATACCATGTCTGAAATTACCCGGATTTTCGCGCGCGGCAAAAAGGCGGTTGTCTTTCGCGGGAGGCGTTGGTGTCTGAGACCTCACTTTCGGGAAGGAGAGGAGTCACCACACGGTATTGTTTTTTGAGCCCAAACGTTGAAAAACGACTTTTGTGAAAACGGTGTCGTTTTTATTGGTAGCAAAAACTTAGGAAAAAGCTTTGAAAGGGGGTGTCATTTTTATTGGTAGCAAAAACGAGGAAAAAGCTTTTTGAGTA
>JAFEMH010008106.1:0-63679 GCA_022495995.1 Adenophora triphylla var. japonica | reverse complement strand
TTCATTTTCACTCTAGACTTGTCCCAATTGTTCCTGAGCATATTTTGGACCTAAAAGCACCATCTTTGATCACTTTGCGATGGAGAAGCTCGTTAGATTGCAAAGGGGGAAACGAGACCATTTTCTATCCGGTCTTCAATCTTGGGCGAGATATAACTTCCAAAATCACAAGGGGCTGCTTGATTCTTCCTTCAAGATCAAGTCTTTATGGCATTTGAGGGATCTCCCGCCCGATTGGGATCTGTTGAGAGCCGCAGCAAAGTTCTGGGACGTCCGGAGACATGTTTACTGCTTTTCTTACAACGAAATCGTCCCAACGCACGAAGACTTCAGAGCCTTGATTGGAGTCCCAAGACCGAGGCTATATCTATTCCGCTGATCGGAGACGTGCCGGTGACGGTAAAGCTTGCATCTTTTCTGCAGATTCCTTTCGGGAGAGGCCGAGAGGATGATGGTAGCCCTGATAGGATTGATCTTTCCGATATCCCGTGTGCAGGTTTGGGTCTCCAGATATGGCTGCACTCACGGTGGCTATGGATGCTTTCATTCTCTCGCGTATTTTCGTTTTGTTCACCGCCGAGTCCGTGGGGATCTTGTCATAGTGGCCTCTTGGACATGGTCAGAGACTCGCAGTGGCCGGGAAGGATATTGTCCCGCCGGGTTTTGGGAGAGACATTTCATGGGATTGATAGGATGGCCTCTGGGAGACCGTTTTCATGAGGTCCGGGAGTCCGGCTATGTTGACTCGTGGCGGCTTGCAGGAGAGGCTCCGGGCTTTGCCCGGGGCTTCGCCGACTCAGTGTTCTGGGTGATTTCTCGGAGAGGTGCACCTAGGCAGCAGGAATGTAGGTAGCCGGGAGCTGATGATGGCTAGGCTATCCACTTCGACATCCGTTGGTGGATACCACATTGGAGGTTGCGCATCAGGAGGATATTTCAGGAGTCTTATGCCGTGAGGGTTCCGTGATTCCCGCCGGTCGTCCTTCTACATACCCTGCTTGGTATCCAGACAGCTTTGGGGCTTTACAGAGCCATCGAGTGATTGGGAGGACATCCGGACCATGGAGGTGGTGTCATTGGATATGAGAGATCCGCCAGCTTCTCTTTCTTCTCGAGGGCTTGGACACATACTCGCTTTCCCACCTGTGGCTATCTTCAGGAGCGTGAAGAGCACCATCTTGACCACCTGTCTACTCGGACCGGTACGAGAGGGAGATGGGAGCGACTCAGTCATCTTGGAGGATAGACGTCGAGCTTTATTGGGAGCCGATCGTGACTCGAGTAGGACTCGAGGGAGACTCGAGGCTAAGGCGAAGTTGCCATAACTAAATGTGTGACTTGGTCCGAGATATGGAGGCTCTGTGACAAGAGATTGTCCGAGGTCGCTCCTTCGACCGAGGCTCGGAGGGAGGAGGTGCGGACTCGTGCTCGGATAGAGAGAGCGCTCATTGACACGGGGTTGGTAGAGGCTCCAAAGCTGAGGATACCAGAGGTCGGGGATGAGGGATACCGACATTATTGAGAAGAAAAGGAAGAAGACTCGACGAGGCCGAGGAAAAGGGAAGAAGACTCAAGAAGACTCGAATGATGATCGACAAGTCTTTTCTCAAGATCCTCTTATTGCCATTTTGCAAACACATTAGTTTATTTAGGCATTTTGTTGTATTTTAGATCTTTTTAGCAAAGTTAGCAGAGTTAAGAGGTAGACCGTGCTTGAACTCATCAAGAAGTTTTTAACTTGTAATGAACAAGAAATATTATTTTAGAAATTAATCAAGACACATTTCATGGAAATTCAAATGTCTTTATTGATTGGGACCCGCTTTTATGAAAACCGAAATGCCCTTTACTATTTAGGACACACTTCATGGAAGCTTAATCGTCCTTTTTATTATTTAGGACACATTTCATGGAAACTTAATCGTCCTTTTTATTGCTTAGACCGAACCATATATGGCCGCCTACGTTCCCTTTTACAAGAAAGGCTAAGGGGCTCAGTCTTCGTAGTTCATTCCGGTGAACTAATAATTTTTTCATGTGCACTGCCTTTTGCCTAGACCGCCCTTTTTGGGGTTTTCACTTAGCTGGGCATTACTCTTTTTGCACTTTTTTTTTTCTTCCTTTTTTTTTTTTTTTTTTTTTTTTTATATATATTTTTTTTTATATGTGTCTCTTTGCCTAGACTCGCCCTTTTGGGGTCTTCACTTAGCCGGGCATTACTCTTTTTGCACTTTTTTTTTTTCTTCTTTTTTTTTTTTTTTTTTTTATTTTTTTTTTTTTTTTATCGACATAGTATCTTCTGAGTTTATCACCATTGACTGGTGGACAAAGGGATTGCCATCCAAGTCTGCAAGCTTCATTGCTCCTCCCGACGCATTTTCTTCGCACCACATAAGGGCCGATCAGCACGGGTTCCCATTTTCCTGTGGGGTTGCCTCTCGGTAGGGGGCTTTACTTTCAAGCACTAAGTCGCCCTCTTTGATGTCTCTCGGCCTTGACCTTTTTATCAAACGCTTCTTGGCCATTCGCCTTTGGTAGGCTCGGGTGTGTTCCATGGCTTTTAGCCTTCTCTCGTCAAGGTGGCTAACTCATCATGCCTACTGGCCAAGCAACCATTCCACTTCATTGACACCGTTTTCCAGAGGACCCTTAATGACGGGATTTCCAACTCCACCGGTAACACCGCTTCCATCCCGTAAGTTAGGGCAAAAGGAGTTTCTCCCGTGGTCGTTTCCGACAGACGTTCGTAGCCCTGCAGTGCTAGGTGCAGCTTTTCGGGCCAATCACGACCACGGGTGGCCATCTTCCTGATGATCCGCTCGAGCGTCTTATTAGCGCCTTCCACGGCTCCATTGGTTTGAGGTCTGTACGGGGACGACTTGTGGCGAGTAACTCGAATTCTGGACAAAGAGCCTATCGCAGCCTCCTTCGAAGTGTGACCCATTATCGAAATGATCTCGCTGGGCACCCCATATCTCGCACATTATGTTTTCTTTGATGAACCGGGCCACTTTTCTCGGAAGTGAGGACCTTGTAGGACTTGGCCTCTACCCACTTGGTGAAGTAGTCAATGGCTACCAAAACGAACTCGTGCCCATTGCTTCCGCCGGGATATTTTCCCTATCACGTCAATGCCCCAAGTTGCAAACGGCCAAGGAGTCGTCATGTGCAAGCATGTGTCATGAGGTGGGAGATGGTTGAGGTTGGCAAACCGCTGGCATTTGTCGCAGTTCGACGTGCCGAACGCAGCTGCTTCATGGAGATCCAAAGAGTAACCCATTCTCGAGGATCACTTGCATCGTGGCTCGCATTCATGTGAGGACCGCAGGGACCATTGTGGACTTTGGTCATCAACTCTCCGGCTCTTTCTTGAGTGACACATAAGAGGAGTGGTCCTTGATACCGCTTTCGTGTATAGGTTGCCTCCTAGAATGACATACCGAGAAGCCAACCTTTTCAGTGGCTTGCAAGCTTTTGGCTCGACTCCTTCTTTGGTCTACCTTCTTCGTCTCTCGAAAGCCGACTCTCCGTCTTTGAGGAATTGGTAACTGATTGTACCAAGGTTCCTTTATAGGCTCGGGTCCTGTGTCCACTTCACAACGTAAAAGCTGGGGCTTCTCTTCTACCCACTCAAGGGCTTTATGGCTTTTCCCTCGGGATCTCTACCAATGAGGCTAGAGTAGCTAGAGCATCCGCGACCGTTCTTTTCCTCGGCAAGTAGTGGAAAGTCACTTCTGAATCGTCCACCAACTCCTCCATATGGGCATGATACCGTTGCAGATTAGGTCTACAGCCTTCCACTTGTTGGAGACTTGGTTGATGATCGTGGCCGAGTCTCCGTAAACTTCGAGCTCCTTGACATTTCTTTCTAAGGCGGCTTCCAAACCAAAGAATGCAAAGCTTCATACTCGCGGCATTGTTCGTGGCAGAAAGTTCAACTTGAGGGCTATGGGGGTATGCTCATCTTTCGGATCGACCAATAGCATTCCTACACCATTTCCTCTTTTGTTAGCGGCTCCGTCAAAGAACAATCGCCATCTATTTTCGTGCTCAACCGCAAAGATCCCTTCATCTCGGAAATTGGGGTTCGTGCCCTCTCGTCTTCATTACATCGGGAAGTTCGCCAGTGATCTCGACAATGCTTGACCCTTGATGGCCTTTCTCGGTCACATAGTTGATGTCATATTTCTCGCCAAGAAGAAGGACCACTTCGCTAGACGCATCGAGAGGGAAGGCTTGTCAAAGATGTACTTGATGGGGTCCATTTTCGAGACCAAATTCACAGGTGGGCTTGCATATAATGCCTCAACTTGCCGACTACCTGCACTCAGCCTTGCACAAGTCTTTTCACACGCCGAGTAATTGAGCTCACTCCCTTGTAGCTTCCTGGCCGACAAAGTAAATGGCATTTTCTACCCGGTGAGTCTTTCTTCTCTTGAGCAAGCATAGCCCCAACCGCCGTGTTCTGTGGACAGAGAGATAGAGCAGAAGAGGCTTCGTCTATGTGGGGGCATAGTACCGGGGATGTACTAAGTATGCCTTGATCTCGGTCAAAGGCATCTTGGCATTCTTCGGTCCATTCTCGTGTCCACATTCTTCTTCATGAGCTTGAAGATGGGCTCGCACATAGTAGTCAACCGATTGACGAAACGGCTAATGTATCGCAATTTACCCATGAAGCTTTTGACTTCGTCTGGGTTTGAGGTGGCCTCATATCCATGATAGCTTTGATCTTTCGGGGTCAACTTCTATACCTCGCTCCGTGACCATGTACCCGAGCACTTTTCCCCTTGTCACTCCGAAGGTGCATTTGGCGTGGTTTAGTCTCATGGAGTGCCGTCTCAGCCTCTCAAAGAATTTTCGTAGGTCAACAAAGTGCCGCCCACCTTCTCCTTTGGAGTGGATTATCATGTCGTCTACGTAGACCTCAATCTCCTTGTGGATCATATCATGAAAAGTGCGGTCGCGCCCTTTGGTAAGTAGCCCCAAGATTCTTGAGCCCGAATGGCATTACCGTATAACAAGAGGTTCCCACGGTGTGGTGAAGGCCGTCTTTTCTTGGTCTTCCTCGGCCATCTTGATCTCGGTTGTAGGCTCGCAAAACCATCAACGAAGGATTTGACTTCGTAGTTGGCAAAGTGGAGTCCACCAGATGTCTATGTTTGGCGTAGGGTAGTCGTCTTTGGGGCTGGCCTTGTTCAGATCTCGGAAATCCACACAGCAGCCGCACCTTCCCATTGGCCTTGGTTACGGTCACGATGTTGGACAACCATGTCGGTATTCAATAACTCGATGAATCCTACCCGCGTAGCTTCTCAATTTCTTCTTTGACACTGTAGAGACCATTCCGGCTTGATCTTTCTCGCTCGTTTACCGGCTTGGCATCCGGTGCTAGAGGGATTCTGTGTTCTACTATCGAACCTGTCTAGCCCCGGCATATCTTTGTATGACCATGCAAACACGTCGACGTATTCTCCGAGCACTCGATTAGTCTGTCCCTTTTAACCCCGGAAGAAGCTTCCAATCCGTGTCTCTTTAGGTTCCTCAATAGTACCCAAGTTCACACTTATCAAAATCTCCTCGGCAGCTTGGGCCCGGTTTTCCTCTTTTTCGAAACCTCGCTTAAAGATTTCTTTAATGTATTGTTCGTTTAGTGTGTTTGCATCTTGTTCAAATGATTCATTATTAACCGTTGTTAAATTTTGAGTTAATTTATCATTTGTTAAGTTGGCAATAAGAGGATAATCGTAAAGATTTGTCATTTCATTCAAGATAAGGGGAAAGATGACATCGATTACATTTTCATAATCCTCAGGCGTGAGGCCTTCGGATGACTCCGAGGACCGGAATTCGAAGATTCCCGACTAACCGAATAGACAACAGGGTGTTTGACACGACCGGGTTGAGGAGGACGGGGTACCAATCCAAGCTCCGTGATCATTTGCCGTCGACCGGCTATCGGCCCCGAGAATGTCTCCCAATTCTTCAATGGCATTTCTGCCTTAGTCACCAAAGTGCGAGGATCAAAATGACTTTTACCATCGTCTCCAATAACGGCAACTATCTCATCATCTCGAACCGAAGTCGATCAAGTCCGGGATTTGTGCTTCTTCGTCAAACAACTCTTGCAAACCCCACCGATCGTCTTCACGTCGGGCAGCCTTCTATCCGGCCGATCTTTGGAAGAGCTAACTCAAAGGCGGAGAAGTCCATTGTCCCAGTATGCCGACCTTTGACACCGGCCGGATTTCCTTTCAAGACGTACTCATTCTCGAACGGTAGTGGTAGCCCTGTGGATATCTCGGCAAATCAAGGAACATTCTTCGAACGGGATTGGCCGGCTTTCCCCTAACTTTCTCAAGGTTCTCCAGAAGGGTTTTCTGCAAGGAGATCTGGCGATCACTTTCATCATATTGTGTCCCTCCTTTTATAAAGTAATGGGTCAGAGACAGACTGTAAGGATGGAGCTGGACCCCTTCACCTTTCTTGCCTTTAGCTTTTCCGGCATCCCGAGAGTTCGGTTTGTACCCCAAGCCATATCTGGTAGTCTGCTTCCTTCACATCAATGATGGTGTTACGACCTTGAAGTCTTCTACCCAATCCAAGTCCCTAAGATAGCTCATTTTTCGCATCATTCTCATGGCAGGAGGGATTTTATCGGAAGTAGTGGTGAGGTCAGTGCAACACACTTGTGCCTTGGAAGAAGCTACGGAGAATCCGGTCAATGCTAACCCTTCATCATCATGCTTGATCTCCAATATCGGGATATCCCCGGTGCTGGTTCCTTCTACCGTGACACTGTCCCCATAAATGGTGGTGATAGTTCCATCACTCGACTGAAATTTGACGCACTGATGCAAAGTAGAGGCTACCCCGTTTATCTGGTGGATCCAAGGCCGTCCCAAAGAAGGCAAGAAATGAAATCGGAATGTCAATAACTTGAAAATCAACATCCATGACCTTTTTCCGAACCACATCTTGAGAGTGGCGATCCCCAAAACCGATCGTGCAAAGGAGTCGTAGGCCTTAATAGTCCGACTAGAAGGCTTTAAGTCTCGTTGGCTTCAAATCCAATAAATCCATCATCTTAGCCGGCAAGACATTCATTGCACTCTCGTCAACTAGTACTTGTGGCAATCGACGCTCTTCTAACCGGACTGTGATGTAAAGAGGTTCGTTGTGACTAGCCCCATACTTTGGCAGTCCAATTCGGTGAAGGTAATGATGTTTCCATAGTGGATATTTCCAATCATTTGGACGACCTCATCGGGGGTGACATCTATGGGCACCATGGTCTTGGCCAAACTTTCTTCTAGTTTCAACTTATGAGGGTATGAAGAGGTTAACAGGGACCATAAGGAGATATTGGCTTGGGTACACTTCAACCGAGTTAGGACTCGGATCCTCCTTATCGAGTCGCTTTTCTCGCTTCTAGCTTATAAGGTCTTTTATCTCGTCTTTGGTTCCGAGACGGCATTCCTTTTGTCACCCTTAGCCGCTCAATACTCATCCGTCTGCATCGAGTCATCACATAGACATTGGATTTTCCTTGGTCATCATTCTTACCGGAGGATTCTCACAATTCTTTCAAAGTCGAGGCGGATTCTTTACGGCGTATGGCCAATTTCGCCGATTGATCTCGATTGACGCGCCAGTTTTTAAGCATAGGCGGCTTCCCGAATCTGGTCCTGTGTTACCGGCTTTTTGACCTTTTCACATTCTCCGTTTAAAGCTTTCACAGCCTCATTCAAACTTTTCAAAGTCAAAGCATGCAACAAGAATTATCACTTCCAGAGTTTGGAGCTTGGCAAATGGCTTTCTCATCCGATCCTAGCAACTTCTTTAACAGAGTAGGATCACATTCCTCATCACCGTCAAGCATGTCTTTTCTTTCCCCGGGGGTCAACCTTTTGACGGCATTTTGGACATTGGCTAAACACTTTCCGAAATGGGAAATTCCATCATCAATAAGGATTTACGCGGGTCAAACCTCATGGCGGGTTCCTTTTCCTTACCGTCGAGAGATATTTTCCGGGCTTTTTGGCTTCGGGCTAACCACTCCTCTATTGTCCCTTCCGGCACTTCGACCGTGTCTTTATCGCTGTCACTACAGAGCTCTCGTGGGAACTTTCGTCTTGGCTCTTATGACCAATGAGGGCAAAAGCAGTCGGGATACTTGACGCCATACGAGGGGTATCTCAGCACTCTTCCTCGGGCTTAGGATTACCAGAAGACATCATTATCATCGTAGGACATAAAGGGACCGGGTCGCCTCTAAACTCGTGACTCTTTCCAAGGCATCCATACATTCTTCTTCCGACCAAGTTTCAGGAGTGACTACTAACACTGTAATAGAGTCTACCCTTCCTGATGAGAGTTTGGCTTCGGCGACGCTTACATGTTCTAGATCGGTGGGAGGAGCCCACTTTCCTCTTTTGGCTAAAGCTTCGATCAAGTTTCTCCATTCACCTACCAAGTCCTTGTACGGAGTATTGAACTCTAGAATATAGGACTCATACACTGCCTCATCATTCTCCGAGCCTTTGCATAGGCCGCACACACTTTGAAGTGATTTCATCCCCGTTCCAGTGTCCGTGGCTTTCGCCTCATCTTGCCCTTCGGGTTTCACTTCCGTTGGCTCCAAGTCCATTCCTTCTACCGAATTGTCATCATCACCGTAAATCCACCCATTCCTATTCTCATTCCCGATCGACTCTTCGCCGTAGCTATCCGAGAGGTAGGCAAATTCACGTGCGTTGACAAAATTGGAAAGGTCAAACTGCACCGGGATTCCAAGGTAGGGAAATTTGGCTCGCCGAAAGGAGGAAAAGGGTCCCATGGGGATTCAGAGGAAGCGAGGGTGTCGGGACCCTAACAACTTGGGGTATTGGAGGAGACTCGAGAAAGGACATCTTTGGCAATGGGTTATATGAAGATGGGGGAGGGCATTGGTTATAGGCTAGCTCTTCTTCCCCGGTCATCTGGTTACCCAAACCAAGACGTTTCTGTCAAATCGGTCATTCGACTCTCCGAACCGATGAAACCGAGGATTACGCGAACCGTCTCGAGGATTCTGCGCTAACAAGTCGCCGACCGGCGTTCTCACCCACTTCTTTCTCGCCGCGGGAAAGGGATAGGAAAGGTTTAGACTCGGGGTAGGTGTTTAGCCGAAGGCTCGTGCAATATGCAAATTAGAATCTTCAAGTTTACTTAAAATGTTGTCTTTTATTAATATCTATTTGGTTGGAAAAGGGTTCCGCCCTTCTTTTTCACAACTACTCTAGATCCCGGATCGCCGGGTTCCGTCACTACGTCTATAAGCCCCTCGTATTCCACTCCGTATTTCGACCTCCTGTGGTGGACAGCCCCGGGCGAGGGTCCTATAGGGCACGCAGATCCCACCGACCGAGAGTAAAGAACGCTCCTATCGGGTCTAGCGGGTCATAGGACCTTTCAACGCACGAGCGATGCGGATTATAGTCAAGGCAATACCGGGAAAGTCTCGTCTCTCTGCCTTGACGGATCTTTGACAGAGTTTCGCTTGAGCGAATGACGCTTTTTGATTTTCGGTAATGTCCGAGAATATAATAGGCATGGGTCGGGCGGCAAAAGCCGGATGACACAAAGTGTCACATTGAACTTCGTTGCATACGCAAGTGCGTGAGTCGGAATCGAAGTCAATGCCGGTCAAGATCTTGCCAATTTTTTTTCCTTGTCGGAATTTTGGCGAGCTTCGCTTGAGCGAAAGATCTTTTGATTTTTGGCAAAGACTTGGTCTTGACTCTTACGCATTCCGTGCGGGTCAAGGTCAATAGTCAATGTCGGAGTCAAGATCCCACCGATTTTTCCTTGTCGGAATTTTCGGCAGAATTTCGCTTGAGCGAAAATCTGGGTTTCCGTTATGAGCTAAGGCTTGACCTTTACGTGGGTATGCAACTGGGTTATATGACACGGACTAGACCAAAAACCAACCAAAAGTCACGGATTTTTGAACCGTGTGACACGGACCGTGCATTGGTCGACACCGGCCGCCATGGGGAGGTTGGGATGATTCCGTGCGCGCCCGGGAGCATCGTAAGGCTGTCCGTGATCGCACTGAACCACCCTCGGGTTTGAAGGACGTGCGTGCAAAAGTGTACAGGATATATCAAAGTGCGCGTAGTGTGCGGTCTCCTAAAAATGTTCCTTTTTGAGTTAAACACAGAGATTTTCATAAATGTGTTTTAAAGGAATGATTTTCGGGACGGGGAAAATGCAACACATAAGCACGTAAATTTTCTCGGGAGCCCTGCCGGCCATGGAGCCGAATAGCCCCAAGCCGCTAGGACTCGCCAGATTAACCATGATTTTTCCTGGTGGAATTGCCACGAGGTCGTATGGTCGAATCCTATGAGGATTAGCCGTACGACCGCATGGATCAATTTTCCAGGTTCCACTCCTTTTGCTATTTTTTTTCGGGTTGTTTCCGTTCAAAGTATGCACAGATTCCAAGATGCAAATGATGCAATGCATGGTAAAAGAAAGCAAACACGATTAATGAAATCGGCGATGGGAGTCTAACCCGCTCAAAGGGAAAAGCTTTTTGTATTTTTTTTTCAAAGTTTTTTCGAAAAGGGATACTGGTACGTGGGATTGTTAAACCACCTTGTTATCCCAAGCCCCGGGTTAGGGAGCGATACAGGAAGGGTAAGTGGGGTCCACCTATATACCAAGTATCGACTTTTGTTTTGAAAATAAAGCTTTTCTCCTTTGGGATGATCCCAAGTGGAGTCGCCAAACTGTGAATGTGTGCCCAAATTCTTTTGTTTATTGGAATTCACGCGAGTTTGAAGACATCCGAGTTATTTGAAAAACGGAGTCGCCACGCCATTTTGATTACCTCAAAACTTTGAAAAAAAGGTTTTATGGGTTCGGAGGTTAAGTTACCCCTTGGGAAGAACGTTTGGCGTTCACCCAAAGTGCCTTGCCGGAGCAAGTCTCCCTAGATTTCATTAATCGTGTTTGCTTGCGTGCTTTCTTTGTGTGCATGTGTTTGAAAATAAGGGGGAATGTCCCAAGTTGTCTTCGGACGTACAAACCATTTGTTGGTTGTCGCTCGGGATTCCTTGGAATTTATGTATTTGGGATTATGATCCCGTCCTCATCTTATGACTTATGATCATCGCATTTTAAACCTCGGGACCCTCGGGACTTGCGTGATCGAGAGAATGACTCTCTTTTGGGTCAAAGATGAGGTTCTTTAGGAAGGAATGTTCTTAGCCCATCAATCCTACACTTTAAGACGGTCGAGCTCGTATAGAGGCTTCATACTCATTCTTAAGCGATAATCGGAGATATAGGGTTCAAGGTTATCCTTTTCCTAAAGAAATCATGAACCTTTAATGGAAGGAACGATGCAAAGATGAGAACTTTTACACCGGTCCGTTCCAAGGTTGGGGGAAAGGGGAAATGCATGATAAAAAAAATGACTCTTTAATGAAAAGATGACATTTTGGTTTTAGCAAATGATGCTTTTTGATTTAAAGAAATGATCTTTATGCAAATGATGCATAAAGATTTGATTTTTATGCAAATGATGCATTGAAAAAGGGGGTTTTGATGCAAAGGATGCGTTTTTATTGAAAAAAGATTTGATCTTTGTATGCAAATGATGCATAAAGATAACATTTTTATTGGAAAATAGGGATTTTAGGTGCAAAGGATGCACCTTTATGAAAAAGACTACATTTTTATGACAAATGAGGTCTTAATGCATGCAAAGGGAAGGGGGTGATAAAGATATGATCTTTATGAATAAATGCCAAGTCCCAAGCAAGATATATGAATGCAATGAGCAAGTATATCAATTAAAATGCAAGGTTAGGGCGTGCGAGGTTACCAATCGTTTCCTTCGCTTCTTCGGACGGAGCTAGGAGGAGAGGTTCTTCTTGGGTCTTCAAGGAGGAGGGAGATGGCTTCTTGAGCTTCTTCTTCGCCTTCTTGAGCCTTCAAGGGTTTTTCTTCACGTCTGGACTGCTATGGAGTGTGTGTGTGTGTGATTGTTTGTGTTGTTGTTGTTGTTGAAATGGGTAGAGGAGGGCTCTATTTATAGGCAGTCTGGATAAGGCTAATGAAGCCGTGCGGCTGCAGGCCCTTTGCAAATGAGGCCGTGCGGTCTTATCCACAATGACTCAGCATTCTAGAACCATGCAAGGTGGCATCATTCTAGAAGCTTCTCCCTAATTAAGAAAAACGTGTTTTCTTAATTAGGAAGGCTCCTTACAGCCCTAATTTAAATTTGGACTGTTCCAGGACATTTCCGGAACACTAGGAAGGTCCGGGGAATTACCGGAAAACTTACCGAAATGTCGGGAAAATTAACCGGAAGGCATGAGCCAGATTTGGGTACTTACAATATGGTATACCTATTAAGATCAAACAGATAAGACAAATTAGTTTGAACTATGAACAATGAAGAAAATGCAGAAATTAAAGAACACAAGATTTGGAGTGGTTCAATCGTAAATGATTTAAGTACACTAGTAAGATGGTTAGTATTTGATTTTCTAACTACTAGATTTTGTATTAGATATTGAGGAGGATTACAAGGTTACAAGAATCAATCTCGAATATAGAATCTAAACAATAAAGCAAATCCTATACTATAACTAGTGTATCTCAAATGATTTAATCTATATGATTAATCAAGTGAGGTATGTGTGTGTGATTATCAAGATTCAGGGCTCTTTAGATCTATATAATTTAGAGCTCAATAAATCTGAAGTGTTACAAATGCTTGAATTTTTTGGCTTGGAAATTTGTTCTTGAAGCTATGAAGGTTTGAAGACAAAGATTCAAAGGATTTTGTAAATCTGGAAATTTCTTCAAATCTTCAAAGGACTATTTCAAATGGATATTCTCAAGCAATCTTCAAATGATAAATATTAGGGGTATTTATACCTATCTAACAAAAATTAGCAGTTTGGAACAGCTGTAGCAAGTATAGTGCTGGCTCGGTCTGATTGCACCACGTGTCTACTCCTGTCCTTTTGTTCAAAAGTTGTTGATAAGGTTGTACGGATCTCACACGAAATTCAGGAATGAAGGACACATGTCACCTTTTCAAATTCTTTTAAACTTTAAGTGACCGTTAGACACATTGATTGAACTCGTAGTTAACTCAATGTTGCTGAGGTGGATCAATCAATCAAAGGTGGTCTAATTCTTCAATTCTTTAATCATAGGATGAGGTTGTTGAGATGCGGTTTATGAAGTGTGGTCTCACAGATAAGGTTTGTCTTGCGGTTTGCTAAGTGCGGTTTCATGTTGAGGGTTGCACAAGCGGTTTGCTAAGTGTGGTTTCCTTCATGAGGTTTGCACTAGCACTGCGGTTTTGCATGACTTCAAAACCTCTTGAATTAAAACCTCATATACAATACATTTGTGCTAGTCTTCAAGCCTAAGTAATCCTGATCTATAAACTGGACTTTTACTAGAAAATTGAAGTATAAGCTTCATTACAAATGGGTATAAAGTCCAGAAAATATTGATGAGGTTGTGGTATCAATTAAATTAAAGCTAAGGCAAGGCAAGGAGGGTTAAAGTATCCATACCCAACAATCTCTTTAAAAGATAGTCGCCACGCCGTTTTGTCAGCCCAAAACATTGAAAAAAGACTTATTTAATGTAAGATTTTGAGTTCGTAGGTCACGTTACGCCTCGGGAAGAGAATATTAGTGCTCACCTGAAATGTCTCATATCTACGAGTCTATCTATCCTTTTGAAATTTTGTGTGTGTGTGTGTGTGTGTTTAAGATCAAATGGTTTTTTAACTTAAAAAAAAAACTGTGCAGTTTAGAAAACAGTTTATTTTGACAGAAAAGGTTTAAAATAAATTTGAAACTGAAAAACTAAACAAATATCACAGATTTCAAAGTGATCCGTACGGGTTAGTCCTCCTTTACAAGGAGGTCCGTATGGGTTTGTATTTATAGTAAGATGTTTTTGTGTTTTATCAGTCCGTTTCTGTTGTTTTTTATGTTATAACTGAAAAAAAAATAAAGGCGGACAACTTCTGGAAACTGTCCAGAATTTTAAATATGAAATGGGAGAAGTCAAACATTCAATCCCAATCTTGTCATCCATAAGCCCTATAATAGTACAACAATGGTAGTTTTTGAGCTTTTTCGTGGAGGATAACAATGGAGGTTGAATGTTTAAAATTGAGAAATGAGAGATTTTGAAGATAAACTTGAACATTGTTATATTTAGGAGATAAAGAAAAATGTGAGGTTACATCAACATTGTAACCTTAATCACTAGACTCACATCTTTAGCATAAGTGATGAGTTCGTTTTAGTAGATTAGGGTTACTTGTATCATATTAACTTCAAAAGTGTTATAGATCGATAGATGATTTAAAAGATAAAGATATTTGAAAGTAAATAAGAAAAGCTATACTTGAAATGGATATTTAAATAATAACAAACTACCATCTCCATTATACTTCCATTCTTAAGCACATTAGTGTGCATGAAAAGTCTTTTAGGATCATTTAGTTAGTTTGGATCTACAATATAAAAGAACAAGTAAATAACTACATTTTAGATGATAGATTTAAAACAAGAACTTTTAAATGAATTAAATACTTTGAAAGAACGGATTAGAGTGTTATTAGGGTTTGGAAGAATAGCTCACCAATGTTTGTTCTTTCTATATTCCTAGGGTTTGTTTGATTTGTAAAAAAAAATGTGTTTAGTTTTATTTTGAAAGTAATAAGAAGGAGAGAAATTATGCCCTCACTCTAGCATAATCTCCCCTAATGCTATCAAATGCTTATCTCAGACTTGTCCCAAATTCAAGGACAGGGGACTGTATTTATGGCTTCTGGAAATGTAAAGTGGTCCGTACGGATTACCCTTGCCTTTTACGAGGAGATTCGTATGGATCACAGCATGTCTTTGACTTTTGTTATTACCGCAAGATCCTTCTGAGGTTTTTAATATATAAAATATCCTTTCTTGCCTCACTTAGTCAATTTAATGCTCGAAAAGTCTCGGGACTTCGTGGATTTGGATAAGTGCACCCTCCGTGTCCTTCACGGGTGCTTGGATGGAGAGCGGTCCGGATTGGGGTACTTACTATTGGGTTTTGGGGTTACATACGCAGCGGAATGAATCTGTCTAACATGAATAGATTAAAACTATGAAATAGATTTACATACCTTAACAGCGATTTTGTTGTTTGAAAATGAATCTGAGATTCAAACTTTGAATCGTTAACGAACCTTTGATCTTCTCCTTGCTTTTCCTTGCGATGAATTGATCTTCAAGCTTTAGGTGATAATGGAATCACCCTCTATCGGTAATCCACATGCCAACGAACTAAGATCTTGTATCTTGTAGGATTGCTAGATGATCTCGATTGTTGAATCGTTATTCAACAATCAATGGCTCTTTATGGAATTGATTTGGGGTGTATTGATCTATGATTCATAATCAAGATCAATGATTTAGTGTTTCCAAAACCCTAAATTTCGTGTCATATGGCTGAGGCAAAAGGGTTCTATTTATACATTGTAAAGAGTCCTTTCCCTAGCCAAAATCGGAGTTGCAGCAAAACAGGATGGGGAGACCTTCTGGTATCGAGGCGCGTGCCTCACCTGATCCCAGGTGGCCGCCTCAAGCCTTTTCCAACCTCCCTGAAGTTACTGACTTCGAGGCACCCGCCTCGCCTTTCGCGAGGCGCCCGCCTCAACCAAAATTCTATTTTTCGGCCATTTTTCAATCTGTTCTTGGTGTGTGACCCCATATGAATTATATTTATGTTGGTGGTGAGTTTGAAACATCAAACTCACAAGACATAAGTGGTTTCTAGAAATCCATTATGTCCACCCAATTAATATAACATCAAAACCTGATTCCTCGATAGATCATTGTCACAATCCCTTTGTCCACTATGTCATTTTGAACATGAGTCATGGTCCACGTCAACTCATATTGTTCAATGCTTTCTCGACTCCGAATATGTTGATAATCCAAGTGCATTTGATCTCTATCAAATCTCTTGAGTGTGACCACACATTTCATCAATAGCATTCATCTAGGGGCCCAAGCAAACATCTCTCTCAACGAGAGGGACAAATCTCATCTTGACTTATCATTCTTCCCTACAAGACTCCAATCGTGCCAACATAGCCCTTATTGCTATCCTATTAAAGATAGTGTTAGACTACATCAAACACAACATTAATCAAGTGGAAGACTATGCTAATCTCATGTACAAAGGATTCTAATGACACGACTATCATGAGATTTAATCATGACATATATGACCATAGACCATGTCATAAATCTCATAGGTAGGTCATGTCCAGTACCTTGTTCTCTAACAAGTACCCATAAGTGTAATGTGCATCCCCATGCATATAATCATATCCATGATTATCCATTACCAACTTATACTAGTTATTCACAATAACTAGGGACACAGAATATTATAATAAACATGTAAACATATAATGATTCAAATAAACATTCTCTATAATAAATGGTAAAGACGATTACACAACGGTATTCAGTTATAAGTCAAAATAACTATATGCTAGGGCATAACACCAACAATCTCCCACTTGCACTAGGCTCCATCTATATATATCGTATACCCATGGACCTATGATTTGCTTGTGCGAGGTGCTTTGTAAGCGGATCCCCTATGTTATCATCGGTTGATACTTTGCATATCTTAACGTCTCCTCTTTCTATGAATTCTCGAATGAGGTAGAAACGTCTAAGTATGTGTTTGGATCGCTGATGTGACCTTGGTTCCTTTGCTTACACAATGGCACCATTATTGTCACAATAAAGTTCCACCGGATTAGTGATACTTGGAACGACTTCCAATTCACTAATGAACTTCTTGATCTAAACTGCCTCCTTAGCTGCATCGGATGCCGCTATATATTCGGCCTCGGTTGTAGAATCGGCTATGGTACTCTGCTTGGAACTCTTCCAGCATATCGCACCTCCGTTAAGCATAAACACAAATTCCGACTGCGATCGGAAATCATCTTTGTCGGTTTGGAAGCTTACGTCTGTGTAACCCTTTACAACAAGATCATCTTCCATCCCTCCAAACACCAAGAACGCATTTTTAGTCCTTCTTAAGTACTTAAGGATCGTCTTAACTGCCATCCAATGATTCTCACTAGGATCAGATTGGTATCGACTTGTCATGCTTAGAGCATACGAGACGTCGAGTCTAGTACAAATCATGGCATACATGATAGATCCAATAGCCGAAGCATACGGAATCTCATTCATTCTCTTTCGCTCACCAGTTGTCTTAGGACAGTGAGTCTTGCTAAGAGTAATACCATGACCCATTGGCAAGTTACCTCTTTTAGAATTTTCCATCTTGAATCTTCTAAGAACTTTGTCAATGTAAGTACTTTGACTCAAACCAATCATCCTTTTAGATCTATCTCTATAGATCTTGATGTCAAGGATGTAAGCGGCTTCACCCATATCTTTCATTGAGAAGCATTTCCCTAACCAAGACTTGACAGTCTGAAGTGCAGGAGCATCGTTTCCAATGAGTAAGATATTATCGACATACAATAAAAGAAATAATACTACGCTCCCACTGAATTTCATGTATACACAAGGTTCATCTTCGTTCTTGACAAAACCAAACTCATTGATCTTTTCGTCAAAATGAAAATTCCAACTCCTAGAAGCTTGCTTCAACCCATATATGGATCTTTGCAACTTGCATACTTTGTCAGAATTTATTGGATCGACAAAACCTTCGGGTTGTGTCATATACACATCCTCAAGTAATTTCCCATTTAGGAAAGCTGCTTTGACATCCATTTGCCATATCTCATAGTCGTAATACGCAGCTATGGCAATTAAAATTGTAACAGACTTAAGCATTGCAACAGCCAAAAAGGTTTCATCATAGTCTACACCATGAATCTGCCTATATCCTTTTGCTACAAGCCTAGCCTTATAAGTATGCACCTTCCCATTCATGTCGGTCTTCTTCTTGAAGACCCACTTGCACCCTATGGTTTTAACACCTTTAGGTGGCTCAATCAAGTTCCAAACTTGATTATCAGACATGAATTGTAATTCAGATTCCATGGCTTCAAGCCATTTATCCAAATCAGGAGTGGACATCGCCTCTTGATAGGAAGTAGGTTCGTCATTCTCAATGACTTCCACTTCATTACTTTCCGAAATGAGAAATCCATATCTCTCGGGTTCAGATCGTAACCTATCCGAACTACGATGGACTTGTGCATCTTGAACCGGTTCTACAACTCCTTGTGAACTTGGTTCCGTCTCTACTCTCGATTCCATGTTATTTTCGGGCTATTGAATTTCTTCAAGATTAATTTTAATCTCACTAGATGCTTTATTGAGAAACTGTTTCTCAAGAAAAGTACCATATTGAGAAACAACACTTTGTTCTCATTGCGGTTGTAAAAGTAATATCATTTTGTTTCCTTAGGATAACCTACGAAAATAATTTTGTCAGATTTAGGTGCTAACTTATTAGAGACAAGTCTCTTCACATAAGCTTCGCAATCCCAAATCTTCATGAAAGACAAACTAGGTTTTCTTCCATGCCACATCTCGTGTGGGGTCTTAGGAGTCGATTTAGTAGGGACTCGATTCAGTGTAAACGCAGCAGTTTCTAATGCATGTCCCCAAAAGGAAACAGGAAGGTCAGCTTGACTCAACATTGAACGAACCATGTCTAACAAGGTTCTATTCCTATTTTCGGACACACCATTCCATTGTGGTGTTCCGAGTGGAGTCAACTCTGAAACGATTCCACAGTTTTTGAGATGACTGTCAAACTCTTGGCTTAAATATTCTCCACCTCGATCGGATCGAAGAGCTTTAATAGTTTTTCCAAGTTGATTTTGTACTTCATTTTGAAATATTCTAAATATCTCAAACGCTTCACTTTTAGACTTCATTAGATAGACATAGCCATATCTAGATAAGTCATCGGTGAATGTAATGAAATACCAAAATTCTCCCCTAGCAATGCTACTCATTGGTCAACATACATCGGTATGTACAAGGGCCAATAAGTCACTAGCCCTATCACTACTCTTTGTGTAGGGTGGTTTGGTCAATTTTTCCAATAAACAAGATTCGCATATCTCATATGATTCATAATCATGTGAGACTAAAAGTCCATCCTTATGGAGTTTAGAAATGAGTTTCTCATTTATATGACCAAGCCGGCAATGCCACATGAACGTGTTGTTCACATCATTCGGTTTAGATTTCTTATTTACATGATAAATATCTTCAACATCATTTTGTTTCTCAAAATCAAAGATATAAAGGCCATTAAATGAATTTGCAATACAATAAAGCATATCATTTAAATAAATAGAAAACTTCTTATTCTCAATAAGAAACATATATCCTTCATTATCCAAACAAGAAACAGAAATAATATTCATACTCAAATCTAAAACGTAATAACAATTGTTCAAAATAAGTACTAGTCCACTAGGTAAAGTAACATCATATGTTCCTACGGCTAATGCAGCAACTCTTGCTCCATTCCCCACACGTAGGTCTACTTCACCTTCTTTGAGTAGCTTTCTATTCTTTAGTCCCTGCACATTTAAATAAATGTGAGATCCACATCCGGTATCCAATATCCATGAACTAGAAATAGAAAGGAAAATATCTATCACATAGATACCTGAATCAGTAGCAATCGTATTGCCCTTCTTCGCTTTTAGGTCTTCCTGATAAGCCTTGCAATTACGCTCCCAATGACCAATCTCTTGACAATGATAGCAAATTGCATCCTTTTGAGACACTTTAGGTTTTGCTACTTCGGTATTGACAACTTTTGCCTTAGGTTTAGCAACCTTTGCTTTACCTTCCTTCTTGAACCCCTTTCCTTTGTTAATCATTAACACATTAGCAGTACTAGGCTTCTTGATATTCTTCTCTGCAGTCTTAAGCATCGCATGCAATTCTGACAGAGTCTTATCCACGCCACTCATGTTATAGTGCATAATAAATTAACAAAACTTTCAGGCAATGAATTCAATATCGCATCCGTTGCGAGTTCCAAACTCATAGGATACCCAAGCCTATCAAGGTGCTCAATACTCCCTCCGTCCCATAAAACATTACTCCTTTACTGTTGAGAACGGAAAATAAGGAATAATGTTATTAAAGTATGTGTTGTGAGTGGAAGGAGAGAGAATGAGTGGAGATAATAGTAAATTTGAAAAGTGTTGTGAGTATGACAAGTGGGTCCCATAAATAAAGAAGTATTAAAATTTCCTTTTTAGGAAAGTGGGACTTTAAAGTGGGACGCCCAAAATAGTAAAAGGGGTAATGTTTTGTGGGACGGAGGGAGTATGTCCTTTCATCTTAAGGACAGGAGGATCTACCGCTTGCCCCTCTTGCATCTTACATGCATTTAGGGTCTTCACCATATCATACCTCTCTTGCCTAGCTTGCACTTGGAACATTTCCTTTAAGCGCTCAGCTAGATCAATAGTTGTTTCTATGTGTTCAAGATCCTTCTGAAAGGCCTTACACACGGTGGCTAGCATAAGGCAAGAGACATCATTAGAATCATCAACATGTTTCTTATATCGCTCCTTATCTGGCCTTGGAGCATTGGCAGCGGGTTCAGCCGGAATGGGTTCGTCAAGACCGTACAGTTTCTTCTCTTGCCTTAGAACAATTTTTAGGCTTCTGATCCAATCACAATAGTTTGTACCGTTCTCTTCGAGCTTGTCCTTCTCAAGGACGGATCGTAGTGACAGGAGTTGATTATTGTGAGATGTCATTACTACAATAAGATACAAAAACAATATAACATATAAGTATCAATACATTTACCATCTAAGAGACAAATAATATATTTCATAAATACTCTCACTAAATTATACATCATCAAATACAAGCATGTATCATATAATAATAATGGGCTAAGATCCATATTTCACTTGATTTTGATTTAACTGAGTCATTACCCGAAATCAAGCTATTTAAGTAGATAACATCAATCATATCATATATGACTCTTAGATCTTTTATGAGATTTCTAGACATCTAATGTCAACACATGTTTTAATCTCATCTATGCCTTGGGTCAAATCTCATTTGAAAGCACCAATTAAATTTAACCTTTTTCAAACATATGAGATACAGAACGATGCACCTAACTGAGTCAAAACTACATCAACCGTAATCTCATCTTGATCACAAATTAAGATATAATGATGCACCCAACTGAATCGAAAATACATCAAAATATCCTAAAATTTCACAAGTGTTCTAATCAAGGGGTGACATAAAACTTAAACATTTTAGAAGGTTTTCACATAGTAACAAACATCGCATGGTTGTATATGAAACTTATGTGTACATAATCATGAACATGAGATTTCACATATTATCCTACTTTAGGATCATACAAATAATCATGTAATAGATAAAAATTATTAATCACATAATTATTCAATTCTCAAAGTTTAAGAATTCAAGTAAACATGCAAATCGAATTAAATATGAACATCAAATCCTAAACTAACGATTTGTTTCAATTTGAGAATTTACTAATCTAATTAATCAAATTAAAAAGATCAATAACCCATGTAGAAATCAATTACAACAATCAACTATTAATCGTAATCATGTTATATCGCATATAATTGTTTCATAAATCAATAGACATAAAATCATAGATCTATATCATATAGCATGTTCAGCATATAATCCAATTATATATAGCATGCCAATTTTAACCTAATCATGATAAAACGCGGCTCTGATACCACTGTTGAATTTTGGGGTTACATACGCAGCGGAAGATTTAACATATAACACAAAACCCTAGCCATGAATCCGTCTAACATGAAAAGATTAAAACTATGAAATAGATTTACATACCTTAACAGCGATTTTGTTGTTCGAAAACGAATCTGAGATTCAAACTTTGAATCGTTGACGAACCTTTGATCTCCTCCTTGTTATTCCTTGCGATGAATTGATCTTCAAGATTTAGGTGATAACGGAATCACCCTCTATCGGTAATCCACACGCGAATGAACCAAGATCTTGTATCTTGTAGGATTGCTAGATGATCTCGATTGTTGAATCGTTATTCAACAATCAATGGTTGTTTATGAAATTTATTTGGGGTGTATTGATCTATGATTCATAATCAAGATCAATGATATAGTGTTTCCAAAACCCTAAATTTCGTGTCATATGGCTGAGGCAAAAGGGTTCTATTTATACATTGTAAAGAATCATTTTCCTAGCCAAAATCGGAACTGCAGCAAAATAGGACGGGGAGACCTTCTGGCCTCGAGGCGCGCGCCTCACCTGATCCCAGGCGGCCGCCTAAAGCCTTTTCCAGCCTCCCTTAAGTTACTGCCTTCGAGGCGCCTGCCTCGCCTTTCGCGAGGCGCCCGCCTCAACCAAAATTCTATTTTTCGGCCATTTTTCAATCCGTTCTTGGTGTGTGACCCAATAAGAATTATATTTATGTTGGTAGTGAGTTTGAAACATCAAACTCACAAGACATAAGTGGTTTCTAGCAAGCCATTATGTCCTCCCAATTAATATAACATCAAAGTCTGATTCCTCGATAGATCATTGTCACAATCCCTTTGTCCACGATGTCATTTTGAACATGAGTCATGGTCCACGTCAACTCATATTGTTCAATGCTTTCTCGACTCCAAATATGTTGATAATCCAAGTGCATTTGATCTCTATCAAATCTCTTGAGTGTGGCCACACATTTCATCAACATCATTCATCGAGGGGCCTAAGCAAACATCTCTCTCAACGAGAGGGACAAATCCCATCTTGACTTATCATTCTTCCCTACAAGACTCCAATCGTGCCAACATAGCCCTTATTGCTATCCTATTAAAGAAAGTGTTAGACTACATCAAACACAATGTTCATCAAGTGGAAGACGATGATAATCTCAGGTACAAAGGATTCTAATGACACGACTATCATGAGATTTAATCATGACATATATGACCATAGACCATGTCATAAATCTCATAGGTAGGTCATGTCCAGTACCTTGTTCTATAACAAGTACCCATAAGTGTAATGTGCATCCCCATGCATATAATCATCTCCATGATTATTCATTACCAACTTATACTAGTTATTCACAATAACTAGAGACACAGAATATTATAATAAACATGTAAACATATAATGATTCAAATAAACATTCTCTATAATAAATGGTAAAGACGATTACATAACGGTATTTAGTTATAAGTCAAAATAACTATACGCATAGGGCATAACACCAGTACTTACATGGTGGTATGTCTGTCTTCTATCAGATGTGAGGAAGCAAATTTTTAGGCTTATTCGATGGGTATCATGATCGTTTACCGGCAATTTAACCAAACTGATGATGCCGAAAACGTCGGATCAGCCTAAATACAGTGGTTCGAATATTTCTAGTGACTTGAATAGCCTTAAAAAGATGAACAAACACGTAAAATAAGTCGGGGCTTCACCAGCGAAGGCCCTCCGGCGTGAGAGTAAGTAATGTGTATATGAGAGCAAATCAATTGACAATAGTATAGAGTTAAAGAATGTGTTAACTAAATTATGGGATTTATGGCATGTATTTATAGTGGTAGGAGACAGTTTCCTGCCTTGAAAAGAAAGTTAGGAGAAAATAAGGAGTTAAATCCTACTCGTATCCTACTTTCAAGGTTTCCATATTTGAATAGGATTAAAACTGTGTTCTGGATGAAAGTCGGGCAAGTTATGCTCGGTGTCTGGTGTTGGTCGACATAGTCTTTATGTCGTAGTCATTAGAAACGACCAAAGGTAGGGAAGCCCACTTCCTTTGTCATCTTTAGAAGAGCCCAGGTGGGCATAAATGTGAGAGATATGATCTTGGTCGAAATATCAGACATACTTTGGCATTGGTTGACTTAGACGTATTCCATTGTCGTCATAGTCACAGACGAGCTTCCATTATGCCTTGGTCGCCATATGGTTATGTCCGGATGTTAGGACGAGCATAGGTAAGGAGGCTCATTCTATATTTCGTATTTTGGAGTTATGTAATTCTTTGCTATGGGCTAGACCCATTGAGCGTTGCTCGTCTTATGAGCCTGTGATTTGTTAACACTACAGCAACAACAGCACGGCCGTGCACTCAAAGGGACACGCCCATGCAAATCTCAGCATCAGTTGCACGACCGTGCAACATTAAAGACACGGCCGTGCAACGCCTGGTTTCCTAATTCTGTCTTCAGCAAATCTGTATTTCTTATCACAATAGTATTAGGATCCTTGTCATATTAGAATTCTTTCCTACCATATTTACTTTACTTTGTTGTGTATAAATAGGGGTTCTCAATATCAATAAAATCAAGATGTCTTCTTCAATATTTTATCAAAGTTATATGGTATCAGAGCTTAGATCACCAACAAATTTTTTTTCTTTTCTTCTTTTCTCCATGCTGCCGAAGCTACTATCTACCTCACCAATCCAGCCGAACCAACCAAACCCCTTATTGCCATCTCCCTCTCTCACATCCTCAAACTTACACCAACAAACTACATCGCTTGAAAAATCCAATTAGAAGCTACCTATTTGGCCATGACCTCTACCAATACATAGATGGAACCATATTAGCTCCCTCCCAAACCACCACCGCTGACGCCTCCTCCACCACAACCGAACCAACTACTCCCACCATACCCTCTACCCCGCCAAATCAAAACCAAACAACCATCTCCAACCCTGACTACGAGACTTGGTTTCGACAAGATAAACTATTACTTAGTGCCTTGGTAGGTACCATCTCACCTGCCCTTGTTCCCCTCATATCCGAATGTACCACATCCCTTGATTGTTGGCGTGTCCTAGCCAAAACTTATGCCAACCCATCCAAAAGCCATATAAAACAAATCAAGGACCGCCTTCGAAACATCACAAAAGGTACTCGTTCCATAATCGAATACATGCAAGACATGAAAACCTGTGTTGACACCCTCAAAACCCTTGACCGACCTATTGACCTAGAAGATCTAGTGGAAAGAATTCTAGATCAACTCAATGACCCCGACTACGACAATGTTATCCAAGCCGTTCATAGTCGTGACACCCCTATTTCCTTTGATGAACTCCATGAAAATTCCTTAACAAAGAATTAACCCTCAAAAACTGATCCCATCCAGCCACCACCTTCCCCGCCACTATTGCCTATGCATCCAAAAATCCTAACCCACCAAGAAACCCCAATCCTCGCTCAACACCTACCTCCTACCCACCCATCTCCACCTCGGCCCACCCTCCCAGCAATCATCATCAACCGCAGCGGGCACCCTACAAGGGACGCTGCCAGTTTTGTCGTCGAGAAGGACACTTCCTAAATCAATGCCACACTTTTCGCCAACTCTATCCTAATATTTTATCAAAGCTTATATGATTGTGCTCGATTTATACCATTCACGGTAGATTCATACACTTGACTATAATCAAATGAAGCATCCTATGTTTTGTTAAAAATTATACTGTATTCCCTTCTCTGTTAAAAATAATAAAAAAATAAAACATAAAAATCCTTCTAAATGAATGAACGACCTTGAAAAAAAAAAAAAAAACATGGGACATTCATTTTGAATCGGAGACGATGCATTTCCAAGCTTAGAGAAAGAAGAGATCATATTACTTAAATAATTACAACAGCATTAGCTGTCATATTTATATATATAATCTTAGCACTAAAATCAGGCAATTTATCCCCCACCTTACAAAGGCTGGAAGAAAAATGCTAATATTACACAAGAAAAGAAGACACACTAGCTGGAAAACTCTTTTTAGTACTCCAAAGAACCTACAGAAGCAATTCCATTGCTCAGATTTATCAATTCTTGGCGGGCCGGATAGTCGTCGCAACTGTTGCTGTTAGAGAGCCTCTGAACTGGAACGGAGTTGAGAAGTTCGAGGCCTCGTTTCCCCATTTGCTGCACTTCTAGTGGCGACAGTATTTTGATACACCACACACTGTTCACAAACTCCCTGGTACAATTCAAAAAGAATCATAAAACAAACTGAAAATGATGAAGCAACACATTCACCAAAAATTATTAAAGAAGCATTGTTGCATAGTTTTACACACACACACACACACCTGGTCCCCAGAAAAGAGTTCCACTTCTACTTTCCTTCTTGGAACTAACTTTTTGGTTTGCCCCGAAGTGATAAGTCTCATTTATAATTGGCAAATATAGTTTTGTGTAATTTCAAGAAGATACAAGCAACGCTATATAAAAGTTTTGACTTGACAAATGGGATTTTTTTTATTATTATTACTCTATTATTTTTTTTATTTTATTATCTTTTGTGAGAGAGCAAGTGGTACCTAAAGTATGGAAAAATAATTCACTATGTTCGCCAAAAGTCTCTGGAGGACCAACTCTTCAAATACTCACTCCGTCCCACCCGAAAGTTAAAACTTTCCCAAAAAGTTGTCCCACACGTAAGCTCTAAATCCCAAAATGGAATTTTTTTTTTTTATTACTTCTTTATTTGTGGCCCCACATGTCATACTCACAATAATTATCCAGTAACTAATCTCTACCCCACTTTCTCTCTCCTACCCAACTATCTACCCTCATAACACATCACCTTTTTCTTAATTCTTGAACCACTTTATTTTTTGAACTTTCGGGCAGGACGGAGGGAGTATATGGATACACCACCCGTGATTTTACTTTCAACTCCTAAATTATTTTCAAGGATACTCTTCAAATGAATGACATACAACCAACTAGTTTAAAGACAGTAATTTCTTAAGGGTCAAACTGAATTAGGATTCTTAATGCAGAACATAGAGGGAAAGAGATTTAAGCATGTAACGAAGTATATGCAGCAGCTCGAGACATGTTAGTTACCCCCTCCAATCCAAAATAAATGTCGTTTTTTGGGTTAAAAGCATCTAAAGTACACTTTTACCCTTACATTGGAACTTGATCATGTTTTATTGTTTGAAGTAAAATAGGAGGGAGAGACAATTATTAAGGGTAAAGTTGGCATTATCTTCATTAAGTTGTAGCAATAATTGCTTTATCTTAAAACTAGTGAAAAAAAAAATGACATCTATTTTGGACAAGAGGGAGTATATAAAAGGCAACAGCAGTAAGACAAAAGCAGTAAGATGCGCCATGTAAGCAAATAAAGAACAATTGTGGTCCTAGACACTGGCACCTGATGGTTCCAAGTCCCGTTTCTTAAACTTACTTTTTGGTCTTTCTCTATGATAATTTCCAAAAGCTCCCAAAAAGCAAAGATAGATATGGAACTTTCTATAGAAGTATAAAATGGAACTTACGGCCAAGGGTCGTCACCAAGGAGAAGAACGTCATTCTCCCGGTCAACGAATACAAGCTGCCAGCCTGATCTCACAGGGTCCTCCAATTGGCCTTCAAGGCCAAACATATGAGCAAGTTCACTTCGCAGCTCGTGGTAGCTGCTAAACTTTGCAATATCCAATGACCTCCCAAAGGACCCTGACTTGTAAACCTGACAGAAATAGCAACATCCATAATTGATCTCCATAAGAGAAACAAATATATAAACCCTTTTATTTCTTTTTCATTTTATAACAGCATGAAAAACAGTTAAAATTTGTTATATACATATAAACTAAACGAGTAAGTAGAAAGGCATATAAAATATTAAATAAGGGCAAAAATCACCTTAACAAAGGTTCTGGTAGGTGAGTTTTCTTGCCCAAGATCTTCAGTAGACTGCAGGAAACCAGACTCATCTATACAACTGGAAGGTGCCATAGATGAATTAAGAGAAAACTCATTTCCTGCGGTATTCATACTATAATTGGTAGACGAAAAGGGTATTGAAGCGGAATCGCTATCACTACCAACTCCCCTTAAGCTTGACATCCCATTTTGCATAAGAAGAGACGAGTTATCTATGTTTAACCCAAACAGAAGATTGTTTTGAGAATCATTATTCCCTTCGTGGTCAATTTCTCTTCCAGGAAATGGTGGTAGTGACACACTGTTCGGAGATAAGTTAGCATGGTGTGCGGGTCCCATCTGTGATGCACCACCAGAAACAAGAAGAGGGTCAACTGCAACTCGTTTTGCTGGCCAGCCATTAGAGGTTAGCAGTGCATTAGATCTAGGAAAGTTATGCATCTGAGGTGTTTCATCCTGGGAAAACGAGCCCAAGAAACTGTGAAGAGGAGAAACAATGGGAGCGGGCCCACCATTTGAATCAGAAAAGCTCTGTTGTTGCATGGAAGAAATTGCTTGCAGAGTTGGTGACTGCACTTGAGAGCTTGAAGAGAATTGCTGATTATTAAATGAGTTCTGGTGCTGCATTTGTTGCTGAAGAAGATGAGACTCGGAATGAGCCTGAGATTGGGACGGAGCTGGCACCTGAGCCTGAGCCTGAGCCTGAGCATGTGCCTGTGCCTGTGCCTGTGCCTGTGCCTGTGCCTGTGCCTGTGCCTGTGCCTGTGCCTGTGCCTGAGCCTGAGCCTGAGCCTGAGCCTGAGCCTGAGCCTGAGCCTGAGCCTGAGCCTGAGCCTGAGCCTGAGCCTGAGCCTGAGCCTGAGCCTGAGCCTGGACCTGGGCATGGGCCTGAGCATGACCCTGGGCTTGGGCCTGCATATGAGACTGGCTCTGCGACTGATTATCGTGCATATTCTGAAGAAAAGTAGGTTGGGACGGAGATTGCTGCATAATCTGAGACTGCAATAGACCAGTAGACCTGTTTGGGTAAGTAGGCGATTGTTGAAACTGTAACAACGATGGAGGAGTCTGTTTGGAAGGATCAACAGCTCTCATCTCCTGAAGAGCAGCAGCAGCCATAGCTTGGTAAATGTCAGGCTGCATGTTAAGCATGCCAGCATCAAGTCTTGGCTGCATCATCCATGGTGAGACCCCCATTCCTTGGAAGTTAAGAGATTGGACCCCACTATTGCCCCCATCACCACGAAGCCACATAAGTGGAGAATTCATACCCAGATCTTCCTCCTTCAGTCCTACATCCACCAAAACAAGATTTGCTAATCAAATGCGATTCTTAGAGATTGGAATCTCCTGAATTTAGTATTAGAATTTGACTATTGGTTCATAAGTAAAAGAAGAGAGAAATATTATCACAGGGAGAACTTTAAAATGTTACCAAGTACTGTATTAGGGTATTCTCATAAAAAACAACAAAACGGTCTTGGTCTCAAAATGATTTGGGGTCTGCTAACATGAATCATCATATGGAATCATGCTAAGTTACCACTTGATCTAAAAGCTTCAGCTGTTAGATCAAGGTTCAAAATTGTATATCAAGCTTTCACAAATCATCAAAGAAAAGTGGTGGGAAAAAAGTGCTTTTTCTTTTTTTTAAAGAGAGAGAGAGAGAGAGATAGAGAAAGGTTTAAAAAAAAACAGTTAAAAAATAAATAAATAATAACAGTTAAAAAAAAAATTAAAATTATTAAGAGTATTCTCAGCATATTTACCATTAAAAGAGGGTAATCCTGGTGGCCAAGGTCGCTTCAGTCTGTAGGGGAATGGAGAGGGATACATGGGGAACGTGGTTAGGGGTTCAATCTCCCATAGGGAAACTCTTGGCTGCCTCTCCCCAGCTGTAGATTCATCCCAGCCGACCTATATTAAAACAATTCAAAAATCACAAGAGCACTCTATATTGTTTGAAAAAAAAAATTAATAATAATAATAATAATAAATGTAGAAAGAAAAGAAAATAAACAGCAGTAACGGACTATACCAACCTTAACTGAGCGCCAATGTGAGTTTGCCCAACGAACAGGATCTAAGTCGCTGATGCCCGTTATAGTACCCATGTACCTGCAATGAATTTTAAAATCTTCTATAATTTTCAGACAACCAAAAGAAAACTTGACCATATCTACAATCACTCATTTCCTTCTTAATGTGGACCGAAAGAAAATACTTTAACCCAAGAAAAAAATGTTTTTCATTCTGAAGTAATCATCCAAAAAGTAGAATGGTGACCTGAACTAAAATCAAGAAAACATCCTGATAGATTTCAAAGTCCTAGATCTAAATAAATCAATTTTCGAATAAGAATTAATAAGATGAAACAAAAGTAAAATTATGAGACGACAATCAAAAGAAAATTGAAACCTACCGCCGAACACTCGATTCTTCTGTTTCAAACAGCATCCGAAAGCGCATGCCAACAGAAACTCGAGTATGATATACTGCTTTAATATACTTGGTGAGGGGAATGACGAATTCTGATGGACTAGCCCTGAGAAAAATCAAGATATAAGAAAACACAATAATAATGTATTATTTGGCCAGCAATGCAAACAAATACCTTGGATTATAAAATATGGTGAAGCGGCTATTTGTTGCTGCTGCATGAGCTGCAGCAGCAAGGAGGCCCAAGTGCATGCTGTCACTTGATAAAACCGACGAAGGCATCACAGTTTGGGGGCGATTTGCACGTCGAATACCAAGAAGCAACTGATTCTTCTCATTCCTGATGCCACAAAATACAAAAGCTTTGTCCGTATCATAATGAATGGGAAAGAAGATGAGTTATGGATCAATACTAAATACTCCCGTCTCATAATAAATGTCGCATTTGACTTGTCAATGTTTTAAGAAATGTGCTTTATTTGTTTATACATCACTTGTATCATGGTAACATTACATAAAAACTATTTCCTCGTTTAGAAACGCTACAATTATTTTGGGACGGATCAAAAAGGAAAGTGCAACGTTTATTATGGGATAGAGGGAGTATTTCTCTAAATATATTATTTTCAAAAAATAAAGGGTGCAAGACATAATTATGATAGAGTAAAGTACTGTCTACCATATGAAAAGAACTGAATCTCCAGCAACAAGTCTTTTAGCACTAACAAATACACTCCAACCTGTTGTGAGAAGATGTCTTTTTGGCTGACCTGCAAAATGAATAAAATAGAAATTCTGAGAATACTCGATGGTCCTATACATATGTTTATAAAAGCTGACATTCACATGAAAACATCACCAATTAACATAGAATAGATGTCGGATCAGCTTGTTTATTATGAAAAACATACTCCCTCTGTCCCTAAATGAATGTCCATTTTCGAAAAAATTTGTCCCAAAATGAAGGTCATTTTTGAAAAAAAAAAAAAATCAGTCCCTAATAGTTTTTTCACCAAATTTTTTTCACTAGTTGTTTTATCTATGGGAGTCATTTCTAAACATCAAAAAGTTCAAACTCTTTCTACACTGTCCTCATGCCACCTCAACTTTCAACACACAAGACATGAAAACACAAAGATCTACGAGGAAATGCAATCAAAAGACTACCATGTTAATTAGTAGATGTTGATTGTTCTTTTAAGAGAAAAAAAAAAAGTTAAATCCGGAAACTCACCACGGAATATATGTCTGAATTTCCATTCATTATCATGCAAGTCTCTCGCAATTAACTCTTGCGCTGGAGGTTGCATGGAGAAATCCTGCACTCCAAAAACAAAATCTTAGACAATAAGACAACAAAATTAGAGACAAATCCTTGACCCGGCTGATGAAACATCAAATCAACCAAAAAGAATTACCAGTGGAGGAAACACTTTTTCAGCTGCACGACGAGGGACTGAAAATCCACCATGAGTACTAGTGTCACTCGCTGTCAATGTTTTACAAAAGTAATTTGTTGGCTGCTTGCTAGGGGCACCCAAATCAGCTGGAAGAAAGGCCTCCTTTTGCTCATCCTACATATTATAGATTAGTTTATATTAAAAATCAGGAGAGGAAAATACAAGAAACATCAAGAAACTTGAGTAAATAATGATGACATACTGGGTTGAGTGGTTGCAAGGTCATCTGGGCATACACCTCATCTGTTTCCACATCAGCCTGATGTAAACAATTTTGAGTATCCAAAAACAGGAAGGAAGGGAAAAAACCTTTCAAAAAAAAAAAAAAAAACAAACAAACAAACTTAGCCTGCTTACGTGCATAGTCAAATTATGAAGTTGGCATATGAGTTGTGGTTGCAAGGTAGGGTAGTTTGGAATATGAGCATCCACTTCCTTGTTTGTAGACGCAGCAACCTACATCAACATATCAGAAATACAGGACTCGACTTCATCAGTTTCCTATATATATTTCAACCATCAATGCAAAAATCATTCAATATAAATTTTGCATAGGCATGGATGAAAGCAATACTAATGGATCACTTGGAACAAGAAATGCCCAACTCTCTCTAAAATAGTTCCACCTTCACAAGTACATAACAAAAAAAACAGAGAGAAGTAAATTAACAAGCACACAGTAGTTACATCATTTTCAGAGAAGAATTGGGTCAGTGTCAAAAATCAACCACAGTGGGAGTCCATACTAACAAAATTAAGCTGTAAAATTGCCGCCCCACGTTAGTGCTGTGAATCCACTAATCAAGTGCATAAACTAAATTTGAGACAAAATTGGACTAGTCGAGTGAATTTTTCTCTCATAATGAAAAAGAGAAGAAGAAAGAAACAGCAAATGTTATCTTTGCCTCTTCTTGATTCATATAGATATCAATAAAACCAAGCAAAAAAAAAGTTGTTTCAAGTCCAAACAAACTAACCTGCTCACTATGTCCCTGAGGAAAATAAACCACGCGGCTTCCAACAGCAGGCAGGGATACAAGAGGACCAGCACAAGCATGCCAAAGTTCTGAATTCAAACATCTTTTTTCCCCTGCAAATTAAAATTCAAATGGTGAAACTTAAGACTTGCAAATATAAATATAAATATAAATTTGTAAGTTGCCTGAACTCACTGTGAAGACACTTTCATCAACATAGATCACATGAAATCATATACTCTAGAAGATAAAATAGAAAAATTAAAGGTTCTACACAAATAACACAGTTTTCTTTCCAATCAAGAATATTTTTTACAGCTGAATTGAGCAAAACGACGACCTCTTACAGCTGAAAATTGAGCTGTTTAACATACCGCGAAAACAAAAATCATGGAAAATAATTAATAGGGTTCTAAAAGGAAATTACTTAATACACTTATGCTCTACAAACAATGGATTCTAACAGAAATATTACCTTCAGGCGATTGCTGACCGAAACCAACAGAAGAGAGTCTCATTTTCTACCGATTGAACAGATCCCTTTTTTAAGTAATTAACAGCAACAAAGTATCAAAATCTCAGTATAAATTTCCCAAATAACATACACCATTAACACTTTTCCCCACACCTTCAATTACAAAACCCATCCATCTTTGAATGTGTAAAAGCAAAAGCGAGCAAATTTACTAAAATCTTCAACCGAAACCGGTTGTGCTACAAAACCCAAACAATTTTCGCTTCATAAGTTGTTGATCTTCTTCGCCCTGACCCCCAAAATATACCAATCATTCACTATCAACTTCACTTAGCCACCAATTTAACAGCACATTATTCCAGCTCAAACCCAGAAATAACTCATCTCAAACTTAAATTAAGCTCAAGTTAGCTCCCAGTCATCAACTGAACTTCTCCTTCAAGCTTCAGATCTCAGTACAGAAAACCCTAATCTTGAGCTCTGAAACTAACTTCAACAGAAACCCTAAAGAAAACCCACCCAGATCTCAAGATTGAAGAAATTCAGAAACCCAGTTCACAAATCAAGTAAACACACAGTTAAATTGTAGAAAATCACAGATTGGGTACCCAAAAAAGAAAAATGATTTCAAGAAAGCAGATGGGCAATTGAAATGGGATAGGCTTGAAGTGGGAAAGAACTAGGGTTGCTACAAATAAAGTTGTTTACAGTAGTAGTAGTGGAAATGGAAATGAGGGTAGGGTGGGGAAAAAGAACACTCTTTTACTACTATTGATGATGATATTACCGGATTTTGGCTCAACTGCTGTGCCTTATTCTTTGCAACTCTCTCTCTCTCTCTCTCTCTCTAATTTTTTATTTTTTATTTTTTTACCTTTTTCTCTCTCTTGAAAACCTCAATCAATCAACAAAGCTACAAAAATCGCCATTAAATAATTGATTTTATTGGGTCCATTTTATAGGATTGTAGAGGGGGAAAGAGAAAAAAGGTGTGAGAATGTGCAGTTACTGTACACAATGTAAGATCTTTTTGGAGCGAGAATTTAGTGTGAGAAAATATGAAAGATGTTGTGAGGTTCGATTCTCGCCGCGTACAATTTAAGTGAGTAATTAACAGCTTTTCCCGGATATATTTATATACAGGGATCTTAAATACAGGGATCTAATTTGTTCCATCGCGTCTTGCACGTCTCGTGTAAATCTAGAGATGTCTTACATCTCGGGTAGACTTACACGACATATCTCGGGTACATTTACACGAGATTTATGTCGTGTAAGTCTACCCGAGATACAAGAGGACATCTCGGGTAGACTGGCACGAGATATGCATCAGAGGCTAATGTTTCACTTCAAAGAACGGAAAAGCTAACAAGAGATCGAACTTGGAATAAAATTTGATTGTGAATGTGATAGGACATCTCCACAAAAACCATGGGAGGGATGAATATACCATTACACGTATAGTATCGCCAAATTGTTTACGAAATGAAAGTGTTTACGAAACGAAAGCAATTAATTCAAACATTCATACAAAGTGGATAAATAAAAAACCATAACACATATACTATCCCAAATGTAATCTTTGTCTTCTTGCATCGTCGTCCTCCTCATATAGTCGATTGTACTACGATGTCCTATCTTGGTATGGGAGGTGCGGCTTGCCTTGCGCATGATCACATTGGGACCTCGAGGCGGAGCGGTGTTGGTGGAATGGGGTAATCATTGCCTAACATGTGAAGCCGCAAAAGCATTAACAGCTAAATACAAGGCCATCAAATATAACGACTATAAGTAGGACAACAAAATATAACTAATATAATATAGATGATAAAGTAAAGTATCATACCGCTATAAAATGGGTGGGGACTTGTCCCAAGACAACCGTGTCCGTCGGTGGTCAGATTTCCCGCACGTACGGCCACCGGAAGGCATAAGTTGCCACCGCTAGATCCGTCTGAAATAAACGCCACGTTATACCTCGCGGCAATGATGTGCCCAACCTCCGGGAGCGTCATCCAATAATAGCCTGGCGCCCACGGTTCATAACAAGCAAGCTTACGTAATGCCTCCGATACGGTATCCAAGATAGAACTCTCTCATAAAGCTCTTGGTGATCACGCACCTCTGTGTAACATTCTCGAGCGAACTCGGCCCCACGACTCCTCATCTCCGTATATTTGTAATGCTACGGCTCTATAGCCACAATGACCATCTCCTTTGACGTTGGTGATGCCTCCAATATAAGGGATAATGAAAGGCGGAAAATACGCCAAGTACGCGGAGTCGTATATACTAGTGTGATTGGGATGTCCATTTCCCTCTCCACGTCCCCGACCACGATCCCGTCCTCGACCCCGTCCTCGACCTCGACCTCGACCTCGACCCCGTCCTCTCCCACGACCAGGAAGGAGCTAGCGGTGGATGAGACGTAGGAGTACTAGCAGGGTTGATGGTGTGGGTTTGGTAGGTGATTTCCGTTTGCGCGTGGAATCCAAACTCCCTCGGGTTGATGCCATGAATGCACATCTAGACCCGAAACAGGGAAAAAATAAAAAGAAGTGTGAGAAGCAAGTGTCAAATGTACAACAAACACCCAAAGATTTGAGGCATAATTTGCATGAAAATACATACCCTTTTCTAGTCGAGGCGGTGTAATGGGGACTCCATAAAAGTTGTTTGTATGCTCCCAATTCGACGGTTCTCTTGAACTTCCGGGTCGGGGTTGATTCGCCTTTGAAGTATGATCCGGCTCGGAAGCAACCATCGCGTGGTGATTAAGCCCTTCTTCCATCTCGCCATAATAACCTTCTCACTTACCGGTTCAGTCTTTGTCTCAACTCAGCCAACACATCTCGAAAACTGTCGATATCTATGTAGGGATCCTCGGATGAACGGGTGTCCACTTCAATGTCCAACTTCTTCCGTAACTCATCAATCATGGAAAGCTCAATCCGTCCCCACGCTCCTCTATATGTGAAATCTCACGGGAACAGGGAAGTCCATGTGTCCGCCCGATGTAACACCCGCAATCGGCCTCATTGATGACATAACCTGAGTACGACCATACTTGAGTGTCCGAATTCGAGACCGCTCCTTTCCGATAAGATCCAAACCATGTATCGACACTCTAGTCAATAGGTTGCGAAAGCATTAAGTTTATCCAAATCAAGTGGAGTTCGGTCTTCGCTCTATTCATAAACCGCTTGATATTTGTTAGTGGATATGAAAGATTCTACGAGTCGTCTCAAGATCGTGTCATAAGTAGAAGAAGCACTCTCCAATGCCTTCTTCAACTCGTTATGCTCACCCTCACACCCGTTTGTTGTATGGGTCCCAAAGTGTTTCAACACATCCGTGTGCATGGACGTAATATTCCGAGCGTACGGAGTAATCCAGTATCGCCGAGGTAATCCAATAATTTAGGGTAAGATTTGTAATCGACAAGAAAATTCTTCCAACGTTCATCCCATTCGTCGGAGGTAGAGGGCCGAGATTGCTTTATTGAACCTCCTCATGAACGACTCGCAAAGTCAATGCTACCGGTTTCTTTCAACCCACGCTCTCTAACATTCATCTCTATATGCCTCCGACACAAGATGTGTGCGGTGTGGGGAAAACTAAACGGATAGCACCGATGAAACCCAACTCCCGATCTCGTGACAAAACCGTAGGCAGCGAGGAGGTGTAAACAGATCGAGCAAACATTCCAATACCCATTTATAATCACCCGTACTACGATGCCCGAGGAACACAGACGCGATTGTGAAATTATGGCCGTAGAAGTAAACCCCACAATCTCGCAAGAAGTACAATCCGTAGCGATTGGTGTTGAAGGTGCGCCACCTCGATAACATACGGAAAACAGCTTAAGAATCTTCAATCGTCGTAGGGTGAGCGAAGAATATATCTCCGATCGTGCCACTCTCGAGTCGTCAATCCTCATGAAGTATGTATACCCATCATCGGCGAGCAATTTTAGGAAATGTTGAAGCGCGGTCCTCCCCGTCTTTCTCCTTCTCTATACTTTGTGATCGCGTTGCGAACGTGCATCGGAGTGCCGACGTTCGTCTCATCTTGCATCTTTAACATTCCTACTATGTTATTCTGGACGCAACGAACATTCGCTCGCGGTACAAACCGCCGCGTATTCACCGGTGTCAATTTCCCGACAGGAAACCCTTCCTGATACTTAGGAAATTCATGATTATGCACCCCATTCTTCACAACATAACCCCATAACCCATCACCACCCCTTTCTTTGGCATATAGTCTAAAAGTGCAATCCACTTTTCTTCGTACTTGTCTTCCTTGTTCATTTCCGGCCCCGTGCACCAAATGACAAATTATGTTTGCGTACGCAAGAACATTTCCACGTCTATTCTTCGAGTCCTTTATAACAAGGTATATATTACGGCGCCTCGCGATGGCTTGTACATGGGCAAGAAGCTCACTCGAGTTTGAAATGTTTGTGATGTAGTTAATTCATCATCGATGTCCGCAAAATACAAATAAGTAGTATCAGTTTGTGGGATCCAGCATGTATCTCGGGTATATCCACTCGAGACACATCTCGAGTAATATTACACGAGACACATCTCGAGTAACCTCACTTTCGAGATGCATCTCGAGTGTATTTACCCGAGATGTCCCCCGTACGCTTTAAAAAAAAAACAAGATGGGATTTTTAAAACAAGATGGGATTTTTATTTTTATTTTGATCACAATACACAAAAAAAAAAAATTAACAACTTACTTCATCGAAGCTAGGATCATTGACACTTGGAGAATGTTGATGTGGAGGAATATTTTGTAAGATTTCTTCTTCTTCATCAATGAGAAAATCTATCGTATCAAGGTCAACACAATCATAAGAATTTTGTGGAGAAGTTTGTGAGGCATAATCATTGAAACTTGGAGAACTTTGGGGAGAATTATGTGAGGAATCCATGTTATTATTTGAGGAATCCATGTTATGAACTTAAAAAATTGAATTTTTGAATGAGAATGGCGTTGGTGTGTTTTCTGGTTTTTTATTTTTTTTTAAATTTTTTCTAAGATCTAGATGACATTTTAAGACTTTTTCATGCTTATGACATTGGTCAAAATATTAAAGGAAGTGGAGTTACAAAAATGTCCCATTTTTTAGGGTTTTAAGGAATATGTCCCGAGCATCTGAAAGTGGTACACGTATAGGTTTTTTATTTTTTTTTAAATTTTTTCTAAGATCTAGATGACATTTTAAGACTTTTTCATGCTTATGACATTGGTCAAAATATTAAAGGAAGTGGAGTTACAAAAATGTCCCATTTTTTAGTGGTTTTAAGGAATATGTCCCGAGCATCCGAAAGTGGTACACGTATAGGTTTTTATTTTTTTTTAAATTTTTTCTAAGATCTAGATGACATTTTAAGACTTTTTTCATGCTTATGACATTGGTCAAAATATTAAAGGAAGTGGAGTTACAACACAACATCAACAACAAAACTAAAACAATCTAAAAAGGTGTCCACTACAAGTTCAAATCAAGCAAACAAATAAATCCTAAGTGGGACCTCCTAACATCTCGTAGATCTCTCTAAGAGTAGCTCGCCGTCCTTCCGGGAACCTCTCATCCGTCAAAGAATGGCAAGAGCCTAGCTCGTGCCTCTCGCAACCATAGCCGCGGTGGAACATCGCCTGGGAGGTGGGGGAGGTGGAATGTCACCGGGGGATCGTGTATCGGATTAGCTATCCGAATATGACTCCTCGCCTGAAACCAAGCCATATAATCCGGAGTCACGTGAGGAACAAAGCGCGGATGATCTCCTCGTAAATAGTGGCCCCCAACTGCATCGCCCCGAACTCCGCCATGCCAAACTCAACCCACCCGCCCAAGTCGATCTATGTCACCACCATAATGCTTCGATACCCCTTCGACCCTTTGCCAAAACGCATATCTCGCTCGCATGGGGGCAAGGGCCTGGGATCCTCTCGTCGGTACCCGAACCGCCCGGTCACACGATCGCCATATACGCCTGTTGATGTCACGTGTAAGCGTATAACACCCCGTAGTATGAAACAGCAAGATCGTGTCCGACCCTGGCCCCATAAGGAGTCCAAATAACTCGTGAGTAGACATTGTTAGGCAAAGTCAACATAATATCGGAAGGAAGGACACAAAAACGTATAACAGCTTTTAATATGAATAACTCACACCGCCGCCCCCATCCCGTCAAGAATGCGGCGATACCGCACAAGATGATCGAACGACCTCCCGGCCGAATCATCACGAGACCATCTACGGGCTCTCGGCCGCCGCCGCCACCGCGGTCAAGACTCGCCGAAAACCCGAAAGTACTCGTATATCCAGCCCGATATGTATGTAAAAAGTATTAAAAACTACTCAAATGCAACATTTAATAACAGAGGTGGGGGGAGTAGATAAGAAAAAGAAAGTGAATGGAGTAAGATGTACTCTCTAGAGAGCCGCACAACCGCCCATCTCGCTGCATCCGGATCCGGACGCCTTCCCCAACTCTCGTGCATATATGCCAAAGTGGCCGATCCCCGTGAGAGAGTGGGGAGGCCGTCTAGATCCATGCAAAAGGGAAGGTAGCTGCGGCACCTTATCTCGCTCTTGTCCACGAACATCGTGCAACCCAATAGGTGCAGATATACGCGGACGCACGCCGGGCATCCGTCATGCCCCCTCTACGCCGAGTAAATAGCGCCGACCTCCTCAATGAGTACCCAAAGGCCGATCAACTCGGAGGTGGCTACGGATGCTCTGGATAGGTCGCACTGGGTCCGGATACCGAACAGTCCGCCTACACAAACTGATACCCGTAAAATGAAAATGAACATAAACATTTCAAGACAAGAGATGAATTTATAAAAATAAACAAGAATGCCGACATGAATGTAGACAGCTCATATAGGCTTGATACAATAACAATTTTTAGAATTTTATTTGGATAATTATTTTTTGTTTAAATTACTCGGTCAAAGTGAACTCAAGTTGACCAAAATCCTAAGTCGTATGGGACGGAGTGTAGTATATAACAACAACATACCTAGGATATGAAAGACGTCTACGCAGCGTGATCGTCATCTCCCCAAGGCATATGGAACGAGTTAGTCTCAGGAGACCACCGTTCCAAAATGCCAGAAGGTAGCATGGTTCGGCCTCTCGAATGACCGCACCGTGCGCGGGCTGGAGGCCCGACGCATCCACGAGGGCCGCCAGTGCTCTATCGGCAATGGATGCGCATCACGGTCGAACCCGTTGATTCGAAACAAAAATATAATCAATTCTCGAGAAAAGCAAGATGGGATAAGTAAAGGAATATTTACTACAAGGTGTGTGGTATAAATGACTTCAAGATTTTAAACATATCACATTAATTAGTAGCTTACCTATCCGTATGCGTCGCCTCGTCTCGGAAAGTCACTAATGACTCACTAATGGAGTCACTCCAAATCTGTCCGCCGGTGATCACCGAACCCGTATAGCAAGGAAACATCCTTCCGGGCCACCACCAGGGTCCCTCTCAAGCCGCCATGATGGTCGCCCTCCACACCCGCGCCTCCTCCCCGTCCCCGCCCGATAGCCACAACCCGACCCCGCCTCCTCCCATGTCCTCAGCCGGGTCTGGTGAGGCTCTACTATATCCTCCTCCTCCTCCCGCTCCTCCTCCACCCCCTCCTCACCTCCACCTCCACCATCATCATCATCTCCATCTCCACCTCCACCTCCACCTCCACCTCCACCTCCACCACCGTAACTATCACTCTCCTCCTCCCCATCGAACTATCCTCCTCCTCCTCCCCATCGAACTATCCTCCTCCTCCTCCCCACTATCCCTATCGACCGCCGCTCCTCCTCCCGCTCATCATCACCGTGGCTCCTCGTGCCGGCCTTCCTCCCAGGTTTCTTCTTCTCTCTCCAAACGCTTATCGCCCTTCCTCTTTCTACCGAAACGGTCATAGGTTCACGTGCCTACAAAAAACACAAATAAGAGAGAGACAATACATTAGAGACATCTCGTGTGAAACCACTCGAGATGCATCTCGAGTGGGTTTATACGAGACATCTCGTATAAACCCACTCGAGATGCATCTCGAGTGGTTTCACTCGAGATGTCCCATTAAAACCCAGCCATTGCATCTCGTGTGACACCACTCGAGATGCATCTCGAGTGGTTTCACTCGAGATGTCTCGTAAAACCCAGCTTCAGAGATCTCTGTGACACCACTGAGATGCATCTCGAGTGGGTATATACGAGACATCTCGTATAAAACCACTCGAGATGCATCTCGAGTGGTTTCACTCGAGATGTCCCATTAAAACCCAGTACAATGCTACCCAGTTTATGCCAAAACTTGGAATCAATTTTAAACCATCTAACACAAATTAAAATTGACAATTTTAGTAATGTACAATTAGGTCAAAATTAGGTTTAAGTTATTACCTTCTTTACGGGAACGGTGCGAGATGATGCCCACGGCGGCGATGGAAGTGGTAGTAGAGGCGGCGCAAGAAGACCGGCGGCGACCTGGGAATTTTTACTGCGGCCATGCTCGTCTTCTTCGTCTTCGTCTTCGTCGTTTATCGCAGTCGCCAAATTGAATTTGAAATGAAGGAGTGAAAACGAGGGGAGTGAAATCAATTGGTATATAAAGGGGCAAATGAGTAATTTCCCTTAATCCCTGTATTTAACACTCCCTGTATTTAGAATTTGCCGCTTTTCCCTATAGTTCATTACTCCCTCCGTCTCAGACCAAGAGTCCTACTTTCCTTTTTGATCCGTCCCAGACCAAGAGTCCCTTTCTTTAAATGGAAAGTTTTCCATATATTTATACCCTTATCATCTCCATATATTTACAAAAAAACCATTACTATTCCTCCCACTCATTCTCTCTCCTATTAAATATTATTAACTTTTACATTCTCTCTCTTATTCCATACCACACATTTAACTTTTACATTCTCTCTCCTATTCCCTACCACACATTTAACTTTTACATTCTCTTTCCTAAAATTTTCTACCCACTTTAAAAAAAATTCTTAAGAATCGTGAAATCCCCCCGAGGACCCTTGGTCTGGGACGGAGGGAGTACATAATTAACTCATTTATTGATTTTAAATTTTAATTGACAAAAATCTTATAAAATGAGTTTTTTATATATAATGAGTATTTTCAGTTTTTCTTTAATATTTATGGGGGGAAAGGGGCAAATACTAAATACAGGGAACGAAATTTTCAGGGAAGTAAGTAAATTATCAAAATAGCCTTTTATATACCTATTTTTTTTATTCGCTCATTCAATTTTCCCTCTTTCTTTCCAGTCTCTCTCGACGACGACAACTACGATCGACGACGACGACACGACAACGAAAATGGTTAGAGTAAAAATTCCGAAGGTCCCTGCCGGAGCTGGCGCCGCCGCTACCGCCGCTGCCATCGCCGTCGGAGCTTCTTCTAGCACCGTGCCCGTAAAGAAGGTAATTTATACCTAATTTTAACCTAGGCAGAAAGCATCTCGTATGAACTCACACGAGATGTGTCTCGTGTGAGTTCATACAAGATTTCCATTGTCCACTCTTTTTCTTTACGTTGTTCATATTTGCCAGATGCTAAATAGCTAATTTATTGTCTCTTATTTGTTTTTTGTAAACACGTGAGCGTATAACCGCGTCCAATAGAAAGAGGAAGGCTGAAAAGCATCCTGAGAGAAAAGAAAAGCGGAGCAAGTCTAAGAATGACAAGAAAGCCACAGATGAGGAGGAGAGGGAGGAGGAGGCGGTAGCATCTGATGACGTTCAGGAGGAGGAGGAGGAGGGGGATAGTGAGGAGGAGGAGGAGGAGGAGGAGGAGAAGGAGGAGGAGGAGGAGGAGGATGGGGAGGAGGAGCAGGAGGAGGAGGAGGAGGAGATAGATGTTAGACCATTGAGGCATGGGAGGAGGTGGGGTCAGATTGTGGCTAGAGGGCAGGGACGGAGGAGGAGACAGGATGCGGGTGAGGAGGAGGCACCATCATGGCATTCCAGAGTGACCCTGTGGCGGCCTGCAGGTTGTTTCACTTATATACGGCTTTGGTGATCACAGAGCGGAGATTTGGAGGGGACGCCACTAATGAGTCAGTGGTGACTTTCCATACGAGACCGCTGCATTCGCAAGTAAGATAATCATTAATGTGAAACTATTAAAATCTTGAAGTTATTTGGCACACACTCTAAATATTCCATTAATTATCATCCCATGCTTTTCTCGATCTCGAGTATTGATTATATTTTTTGTTTGAAATAAACGAGGTTCAAGCGATTTAACCTGGAGGCTGCGATAGAGCTGGGCCGACCCTTGCTGATGCATCGGCATCCAAGAATGCACGATGCCACCATTCGAGGCCTAACCATGCGCGCTAACGGCATTTTTTGAACGCGGTGGTCTCCACGAGACTAACTCGTTCCACGTAGGCGTGGGGGAGACGACGACACGTTACATGACGTCTTTCATATCCTGGGTATGTTGTTATATATTATCAATTTCAAGACTATATGAACTATCTACATTCATCTCTTGTACTAAAATGTGTTATTTCATCTTCAATTTACGGTATATCACTGTGTAGCGCACTGTTCGGTATCCGGATCCAGTGCACGACCTATTCGGCATCGGCGTACACCTCGATTTGATCCAAGACTGGGTACTTATTAAAGGATGTCCCAGCATCTCTTTTCTTACCGTATAGGGCGCATGACGATGTCCAACGTGCTTACAGTATATCACGCACCTCTTGGGTTCCACGATGTTCGTGGACAAGAGTCGAGATAAGGTGCCCGCAGCCTACCTTCCCCTGTGCATGGATCTTGAGAGACTCCCCACTCTCTCCCGGGATCGGCTACGTTGGCATACTTATACCGAGAGTTGGGAAAGGCGTCCGCATCCGGATGCAGAGATGGGTGGTTGTGCGACTCGCTGCTAGAGGTACATCTTACTCTATTCACTTTCTTTTTACTATGTCGACTCGTCGACTCCCTCCCCCTACGTAATTACATGTTGCATTTGATTAGTATTTAATACTTTTTACATATATCTCGTGGCCGATATACGAGTACTTTTCGGATTTCCGCGAGTTTCGACCCGCACTGGCAAGAGGGCAAAGAGAGCCCGTAGATGGTCACGTGCGATACAAATTGGGAGGGTATTAGAGCATCTAAGTGCGGTATCGCCATACTCTTGACACGATGCATGTTGACAAAGTGAGTTATTCATATTAAAACCGTTTCAAATTGTTACACTCCTCCGTTATTATGTAGACTTTGGCTAACAAAGTCTACTCACAAAGTTATTTGAACTCCTTATGGTACCAGGAGCGGACGCGATTCGCCGGTTTCATACTTCGTGGGGTTATACGCTTTTGTGATATCACCGAGGCGTACATGCACGATCATGTTACTAGGCGGTTCGGGTACCAGCAGAGGATCAGACGGCCCAGTGGCTCCCACGAGATGCATTTTGTCAAAGGGTCGAAGGGTACAGTAAGGAGTATGGTGACCAAGATCATGTTTGGGACTCGTGGGTGGAGTACGGCACGGAGGAGTTCAGGCCCGTTCCCGTTGGGGGCCAGCTAGTGACTACATCTTCACACGAGACTGCATTATATGGAGTGGTTTCTTCGGCTAGGAGTCATATTCGGATATCTAATCGATACACGATCCCCGCTGACATTCCACCTCCCCCACCTCCCCGCTTGATGTTCCACCGCACTGGGGTTGCAGAGGTTCTGAGAGGCAAAGAGGTATCATACTTCCATTTCTGACTGATGCCAGGCTCCACGAGGACGTCATAGCTAGTCTTAGACGGGCGCACGAGATTTTAGGAGGTCGCATTTAGGAGGTCGCATTTATGTATTACTGATTATGGAGTTTTGGTATACTTGTATTACTGATTATGGAGTTGCGGATTTATTTTCAGTAGGTAATGGATATGTATTAGTTTCTGTCATGGAGTATAGCTCTATGTCTCTCTCTTGCTCTCTCTGTCTCTCTCTCCCTATCCCACTATTTATTTGGTGTTGTTGTTGCTGTTGTGTCTGAAGATGTTGCTGCTTGTTGCTTTTTGTTGATTCTGTTGTAAAAACTGCAGCTGATGTGTCTCGTATGGATCCACACGAGATGTGTCTCGTATTGGATCCACACGAGATGTGTCTCGTGTGGATCCATACGAGACAAATCTCGTGTGGATCCATACAAGATGTGTCTCGTATGGATCCACACGAGACACATCTCGTGTGGATCCATACGGGACATATTCCTTAAAACCTTAAATAATGGCACAAATTTGTAACTCAATTTCCATTTGGATTTTGAGGAAAGTCATACTAATGAAAAACACTTTAAATGTCATTTAGAATGTAGAAAAAAATTTAAAAAAAATAAACTAGGTAGCTGTATACCATTTTCACAACATCGGGACATATTCCTTAAAACCTTAAATAATGGCACAAATTTGTAACTCAATTTCCATTTGGATTTTGAGGAAAGTCACACTAATGAAAAACACTTTAAATGTCATTTATCATGTAGAAAAAAATTAAAAAAAATAAACTAGGTAGTCGTATACCATTTTTACAACATCGGGACATATTTCTTAAAACCCTAAATAATGACACAAATTTGTAACTCAATTTCCATTTGAATTTATAGGAAAGTCATACCAATGAAAAACAATTTAAATGTCATTTAGAATGTAGAAAAAAATTAAAAAAAATAAACTAGGTAGCCGTATACCATTTTCACAATATCGGGACATATTTTTTAAAACCCTAAATAATGGCACAAATTTGTAACTCAATTTTCATTTGGATTTTGAGGAAAGTCATACTAACGAAAAACACTTTAAATGTCATTTAGAATATAGAAAAAAATTAAAAAAAAAATAAACTAGATAACCGTATACCATTTTCATAACATCGGGACATATTCCTTAAAATCCTAAATAATGGCACAAATTTGTAACTCAATTTCCATTTGAATTTTGAGGAAAGTCATACCAATGAAAAACAAATGTATAAAAAATTAAAAAATAAAAAATAAACTAGGTAGTCGTATACCATTTTCACAACATCGGGACATATTTCTTAAAACCCTAAATAATGGCACAAATTTGTAACTCAATTTCCATTTGGATTTTGAGAAAAGTCATACCAATGAAAAACACTTTAAATGTCATTTAGAATGTAGAAAAAAATTAAAAAAAAAATAAACTAGGTAGCCGTATACCATCTTCACAATATCGGAACATATTCCTTAAAATCCTAAATAATGGCACAAATTTGAAACTCAATTTTCATTTGGATTTTGAGGAAAGTCATACCAATGAAAAACACTTTAAATGTCATTTAGAATGTAGAAAAAAATTTAAAAAAAAATAAACTAGGTAGCCGTATACCATTTTCACAACATCGGGACATATTCCTTAAAACCCTAAATAATGGCACAAATTTGTAACTCAATTTACATTTGGATTTTGAGGAAAGTCATACCAATGAAAAACACTTTAAATGTCATTTAGAATGTAGTAAATAATTAAAAAAAAAAACAACTAGGTAGTCGTATACCATTTTCACATCATCGGGACATATTCCTTAAAATTAAAACCCTAAATAATGGCACAAATTTGTAACTCAATTTCCATTTGGATTTTGAGAAAAGTCATACCATTGAAAAACACTTTAAATGTCATTTAGAATGTAGAAAAAAATTAAAAATAAATAAATTAGGTAGCCATATACCATTTTCACAACATCGGGACATATTCCTTAAAACCCTAAATAATGGCATAAATTTGTAACTCAATTTCCATTTGGATTTTGAGGAAAGTCATACTAATGAAAAACACTTTAAATGTCATTTAGAATCTAGAAAAAAATTAAAAAAAAATAAACTAGGTAGCCGTATACCATTTTCAAAACATCGGGACATATTCCTTAAAACCCTAAATAATGGCACAAATTTGTAACTCAATTTCCATTTGGATTTTGAGGAAAGTCATACTAATGAAAAACACTTTAAATGTCATTTAGAATGTATAAAAAATTAAAAAAAAATAAACCAGGTAGCCGTATACCATTTTCACAACATCGGAACATATTCCTTAAAACCTTAAATAATGGCACAAATTTGTAACTCAATTTACATTTGGATTTTGAGGAAAGTCATACCAATGAAAAACACTTTAAATGTCATTTATAATGTAAAAAAAAATTAAAAAAAAAATAAACTAGGTAGCCGTATACCATTTTCACAACATCGAGACATATTCCTTAAAACCCTAAATAATGGCACAAATTTGTAACTCAATTTTTATTTGGATTTTGAGGAAAGTCTTACTAATGAAAAACACTTTAAATGTCATTTAGAATCTAGAAAAAAATTAAAAAAAAATAAACTAGGTAGCCATATACCATTTTCACAACATCGGGATATATTTCTTAAAACCCTAAATAATGGCACAAATTTTTAACTCAATTTCCATTTGGATTTTGAGGAAAGTCATACTAATGAAAAACACTTTAAATGTCATTTAGAATCCAGAAAAAAATTTTAAAAAAATAAACTAGGTATCCGTATACCATTTTCACAACATCGGGACATATTCCTTAAAACCCTAAATAATGGCACAAATTTGTAACTCAATTTCCATTTGGATTTCGAGGAAAGTCATACTAATGAAAAACACTTTAAATGTCATTTAAAATATAGAAAAAAATAATAAAAAAAAAATAGGTAGCCGTATACCATTTTCACAACATCGAAACATATTTCTTAAAACCCTAAATAATGGCACAAAATTTTAACTCAATTTCCATTTGGATTTTGAGAAAAGTCATACTAATGAAAAACACTTTAAATGTCATTTAGAACGTAGAAAAAAATAAAAAATAAATAAACTAGGTAGCTGTATACCATTTATACATCTCGTGTATATACACACGAAATGTTTAGTTGTATCTCGTGTTAACGTACACGAGATGTTTAAAATCCAGTTAAACCCTTCAAAACGACCTGCATTGAATTTGACGTTTAATATTCTGAGAAACTAGAAACCCCCATTATTATTCAAAAAATCAATCTCTAAGTTCATAGCATGAATTCCTCACAAAATTCTCCCCAACATTCTCCAAGTTTCAATGATCATAGCATGTATTCCTCACAAAATTGCTCAACATGTTCTTATGAGTGTATTAACCTTGATATGATAGAATTTGTCCATGATGAAGAAGAAGGAATCTCACCAAATTCTCCTCCACATCAACATTCTCCAAGTTTCAATGATTCAAGCTTCTATGAAGTAAGTTCTTAATATTTTGTTTTGTATTGTGATCAAAATCAAAATAAAAATTTCATCTTGAATTAAAAATCCCATCTTGAAATAAAAATCCCATCTTGAATTAAAAATCCAATCTTGACCTACATATGAGATTTATTTATACAATCTTCAAATACACATGAGAATAACATTGCAATATCAGAGCAGATTCCAGTTTTCAAATATGTTTTTGCATTCTGGACGGAGATAATTTCGTGTACACATACACGACAGAGTAGCTTACTTCTCGTTTGCACTCACACGAGATTTAATGAACTATGTCGTGTATGTATACACGAAATGTATACTGGATCTTTGAAACTGATGGTGCTGTAATTTGCAGGGTCCATTTCCGGATATCAGTGACGAATTCACGACATCAGAATTATTTCCAAATAGGGATGCACTTCTTGCACATGTACGGAAAATCGCGAGGCATCGAAATATACACCTTGTTATAGACCACTCGAAGAAGAGAAGTGGAAATAAACTAGCTTATGCGATGATAATATGTCATTTTGGTGGACATCACAGGTCCGGAAGATCAAAGAACATTAGGAAGAGTAGTAGAAAGAAGAGAGAGTGTACTTTTAAACTACATGCCAAAGAAAGGAGGGATGATGGGTTATGGGGTTATGTTGTAAGGAATGGTATACATAATCATGGCTTTCCTTTGTATCTGGAAGGTTTTCCTCTCGGGAAATTTACACGTGGCGAATATGACGCTGTGTGTAGCGCAAATGAATGTTCATTGCGTCCAAATGACATAGTAGCAATGTTAAAGATGTACGATGAGAAGAACGTGAGCACTCTGATGCACGTCCGCAATGCCATCACAAAATATAGAGAAGAAGAACGACAAGGACTTTGTGACCGTTTCAGATCTTATCCTGTATTATTGAATTACCTCCGCGATACATGGATTACTCCATACTCTCAGAATATTCTGTCTATGCACACAGATGTGTTACCACACTTCGGGACCCATACCACAAACAGGACTGAGGGTGAGCATAACAGGTTGAAGAAGGCATTGGGGAGTGCTTCTTCTATTTTTGACACAATCTTCAAAAAGGCTCATAAGATCTTGGATATCCAACTAAAAAATATCAAACAGAGTATGAATAGATCAAAGACCAGAACTCCAATTGATTTGAGGACCCGTAATCTGTATCACAACATATTGACTAAAGTGTCAACGGAAGCCTTGCGCAATATCAGACAAGAGCGGGCTCGTATTCAGAAAATCATTAAAAACCGGGTCGTAATGGGATAATGTCATCACCGAGGCCGCCTGCGGTGTTACTCAGCGAACACATGAACTTCCATGTAGTCACGAGATTGCACGGATAGAGGACTGTGGGGGACGGATTGAGATGTCCTCGATTCATGATTTTTGGAAGAAGTTGGACATTGAAGTAGACAACCCTCCATCTGAGACTTCAATAAATAAAGACAATTTTCAAGTTATGTTGAATAAAGTTGAGAAAGCACCTGAACCGGTAAGGAGAAAGTTATTCAAAAAGATGGAAGAAGGGCTTAATCACCATACGAGAGATGCTTACGAGCCAAATCATATTTCAAAGGCGAATAAACCCCGGACCAGAAGTTCCATAGAACCGTCAGATTGGGAGCATACTAACAAATTTTTTCGAGTCCCCGCTACACCATCCTCGACTAGCAAAGGGTATAGATCTTCATTCATTTTTGGCTCACACTTTACGTTCTTGATGTATTTGATTTGCACGTTGATAGTATGAATGCTTCTCACTCTTTTCTTTGCCCTATTTCAGGTCTAGATCTGCATGCATTGCATCAACCCAAGCGAGTTTGGAGTCCACGCACAAACGCAAACCAGCCTTCGTAACCCACACCATCTACCCTCGCTTGTACTCCTACGTCTCATCCACCACTAGCCGCTTCCTGGTCGTAGAGAGGACAGTGGTCGAGGGCGAGGTCGAGGACGAGGATCGGATCGTGGTCGTGGTCGTGGAGAGGGAAATGGACGGCCCAATCACACTAATATATACAGCTCTCCGTATATGACGTCTTTTCCGCCTTTCATTATCCCATGTATTGGAGGCATTACAGATGTGGCATCTGATGGACATTGTGGCTATAGAGTCGTAGTAGCACAGATATACGAAAATGAGGAGATGTGGGCTCGAGTGCGCATAAATGAGGTGCATGCTCGCCAAGACCTTTATCAAAGAGTTCTAAATTGGATAAATGTAAAGGAACTCTTACGTAGGATTGCTATTTATGTCCGATCGACGCCGGACAATACTTATTGGATGGACCTCCCAGATCTTGGGCACATTATTGCCACGAGGTATAATGTGGCGCTCATTTCGTACTCTAGCGGTGGCAACTTATGCCTTCCAAATGACTATACCATACAGTGAGTAGGACCACCGATAAACACAGCGGTTGTGGTGGGACAAGTGACAAACCATTTTATATTGGTATGATACTTTAATTCGTTAAATTTAACAATATTATTTAAATTCGTTATACTTAACTGTCTCATTTATATTAGTTATATTTAATTGTCTTACTTAAATTCGTTGTATTTAACTCGTTATTACTTTTGCAAATGCACACGTCGTGCAATGATTACCCAATACCACCACCACCGAGCACTTGGAGGGAACACTGTGATCCAAGCGCAAGTCAGCTGATCCTTCAATATCGAGATAGGATAGCAACATTCAATGAACTCTCATATCAAGATAACGATGCAAGAAGAGAAAGATTACGTAGGGGATAGTATATGTGTAATGGTTTTTGAATTATCAAGTTTGTATGAATGTTTGGATGTTTTGATGTTTGAATTATATGCATAAGCCTTGTTGACACTTTTATTTCGTATACAATTTGGCGATAGTATATGTGTAATGGTCTATTGGTCCCTCCCACTGTTTTGTGGAGATGTGCTATCATATTAAGAATCAAATTTCAGTTCTAGTTCTGTTTCTTGTTGCTTTTGCTGTTGTTGTTGTGAAAGTGCAGGTTCAGACACTATTTCGTGTAAGTATACACGAGATATCATCTATAATCTCGTGTATATGTACACGAGCCATCTCGTGTGCGTACACGAGTCATCACGTGTACATATACACGAGATGTAATCTATAATCTAGTGTATATGTATACGAGACATCTCGTGTGCGTACACGAGTCACCACGTGTACATATACACGAGATTATAGATTACATTTCGTGTATAATTACTCGAGACGGTCAAGGACAGCGTTGAAATATTTCGTTCCCTGTATATAACAATATCCGGGGAAAAGGTAATAAAGGTGGGCCTTGAGGTAGCTATATGAAAACAAACTAATCTGATTAAATATGGGCCATGAAAGCCCAACTATGAGTAGTAGTAATCATTATTGCATTTTTCCTTATTCACCCAACTAATAATAATAACTCTCTTTTTCCATTTTTTCTTTCTTTTTCCTATTGAGAGACATTTTGATTTTTGTATTTGCTTTTTCCATGTTTTGATGGGAAAGGAAACATTTTTGGTCATTTGATGCTAATATGATATAAACATAAAATAAATAATTATTAAAGTTCAAGGTTAAATATTTCAAGAAAATGAGAGGAAAATATAAAAAAGAACCGTTGCTCTCAGATTTATGCTATTTAATTCCGAACGATTCGGATATCGCCATAACTCACTTGTTTTGATACCAATATTTAAAATTAATTAGATTTGAGATAAATCCACGTAATTTAATATAGTTTGTGTAATTTTATTTGGTTATCTGTCGCAATAGTTTCACTGTAATAATTTCAAATCTAAAAATAAAAATAAAAATAAAATGAATGATTGTGCAACTAAGCTAAGACTATTAACAGTGATTTCATCTCACTTCCCCATTTCATCTAACACTTTTTATACTTTTTTTCATCCACCTAATATTTCATCTATTCATTTCATTTAACCCCCTACAATTGTTGGAACTTATGTGGATTTTGTGGGAAAAGATGAAAGTTAAACGTGTTTATTGAAAAAATAGAGCTTTTAGTGAAATTTATGTGTGTGCGCTAAAATGAGCGTAACTTTTGATTTCGGATGAACCACGGAACGCACCGCATATCAAATCGAAGCTCTTTTCGAGACGGACAAAAGTCATTGGGCATAGCCCCATGACACATGATTTTGTAGTCATAAGGCTCGAATCTTAGCAACCAACCGAGCAACTGAATTATTATAAATTAATATTAAAATTTTTAATATTATTTATAATTATTATTTTGATTTTCTGAATAAGACAAATCTGACTGTTTGGACAGTTTTTTAACTGTCATAACAGTTATTGTCTGAAAAGATGTGACTTTTGAAAATCAAATTTTGAGAGTTGTGATTGGTCAAATTTGAATAAACTTTCCTATATAAACAATGGTTCAGATTGTGTTAAAAATATAGAATTTCTTCATCTTCTTCCTTCCTTCTATAATCTAAGAAAGCATTCAGATATTCGCCAGGGACAAGTTCTTGTGCAAGAACTTGTTTCGAAGAGTTGTATCCTCTAGATAGGCGTCCGAATCTGCAGCACAGGCGGAGACGTAATTCTGTCTTAGGACACTGCTAAAGGCAGGCCTCTTCAACCTTTGCGCGTTCTACTGTGTTTTTTAATTGAATGTGTAGCCTGATTTTGATTTAAATTACTAATTTTGTTAATATTATTATGATTATTTATATAATTGCTAGATTGGTCCTAACAATCTAAGACAGAATTACTCTGTTTTATTACAGAGATATGGATCAATCTGTTGTGAAAAGTCATGCGGAGAAACCCGAAAATTTAAGGGTTCGGACTTTAAACGTTGGCAAATGAAGATGTTGTTCTATCCGACAACGTTGCATGTGGCGAATGTATCGACTACAGAGGCTCCCCTGTGCATTGCCGTAAGGAGAAGTGGAGCAAGTGCTCCATCAAATGCTCGAAGGCCGAGAGGCGTAAAGAAATTGAGGCCTGGAATAGCAATGAATATAATTGCGAAATTATATTCTCAATGCTCTCGATGATTCCCTTTATGATATTTATTCCAAAATTGCAACAAAGAAGGGAATTGTGGGAGTCATTAGACAAGAAGTACAAAACTGAAGTTGCTTGTTTCAAAAAGTTTGTTGTAGGCAAATTTCTTAACTTCAAGATGAGCGATGCAAAACCTGTTGTCAAGCAAGTTGAAGAACTTCAAGTGATTGTTCGTGAGTTAGATGTTGAAGGTATGGGTCTTAACCCTAATTTTCTTGTTGGTGATGTGATTGAAAAATTACAACCATCATAGAAAGATTTTAAAATTTATTTAAGACATCTAACTGAGAACATGGATTTTGAGCAATTGGTTCTGAAACTTCGGATCGAAGAGGACAACCGAAAGAATGAAAACGCTGATGCTGTGTCTATGGAGCTTGTTGCAAACATGGTTGGTGGTTCAAACTCCAAGTTCCAGAAAAACAAAGGCAAAGGTGCTGGGAAGAACCCTTTCGCTCCACAGAAATTCAATGGCTTCAAAAAGCCTACTGGAAGTTGCTGGGTGTGTGGGAAACCTGGGCACAAAGCAAAGGATTGCCGCCACAGGAAAACTCATGGTGGAGGAGGAGGCGGATCCGGATCTGGAAATTCAAATCGTGCCAACCTTGCCGATTCCCGAGAACACCTTTATTGGGGTAATCAAGCCAATCTCGGTGGCAAATGCCTGTTGATTGGTGGGTGGATACGGGGCTACCCAACATATCTCGCTTCTTCAAATGAGATGTTCTCTTCCTACCACCAATCAAAGATGGTGAATCTCTGCTCACGGGGAATGCCGCTACCGCAAAAGTGGAGGGAAAGGGGAAGGTGAATCAAACTCACTTCCGGAAGGAACTTGTACTTAGTAATGTGTTGCATGTACCTAGTATTTGTAAGAACTTGGTTTCTGGTCCTGTACTTAGTAATAAGGGATTCAAACTTGTTTTTGAATCTGACAAATTTGTTCTCACCAAGGGTGGGATGTATGTTGGGAAGGGTTACCTTTATGAAGGGCTCTTCAAGCTAAGTGTTGTAACCGCGAATGACGGTGGATCTATTATTAATAATAAAGCATTCTATGTACATGGCCGAGTCCTCTACTTTATGGTATTTCAGATTAGGACATGTTAATTTCCGTTCTTTGAAAAGAATGATAAATTTAGGCATGTTACCTAAATGTTCAATGAACCAATTATCAAAGTGTGAGATTTGTGTAGAATCTAAGTTTACAAGTCATCCTCATAAATATGCTGAAAAATCCAATGGTTTACTTGGATTAATTCATAGTGATTTATGTGATTACAAAGCAACACCTACACGTGAGGGAAATAACTATTACATATCATTTATTGATGATTGCACAAAATTCTGTTATGTATATTTAATATATACTAAAGATGAGGCTTTAAATATGTTTAAGAAATATAAAGCTGAAGTTGAGAATCAACGTGAAAAGAGAATTAAAACTCTAAGGTCGGATAGAGGAGGAGAATATGAATTCAAAGACCTTGCATAATTTTGTACAACTCATGGAATTGTGCATGAGACAACAGCCCCATATACTCCACAACAAAATGGAGTTGCTGAAAGAAAGAATAGAACATTGAAAAATATGATAAATGCAATGTTAATCACTTCAGGGGCACCACATAGTTTATGGGGAGATGCCCGTATCACAAAGAAATATGATACCGAATAGGATTCCTCATAAGAAAAGTAAACATTCTCCTTATGAATTGTTTAAAGGAAAAATGCCTACTTTTAAAAGGATGAAAGTGTGGGGTTGTCTAGCCAAAGTTCAGATTCCTTTACCAAAAAGGACTAAACTTGGACCAAAAACTATAGATTGCATATATCTTGGCCCCGCCGAGAATAGTGCAAAGATATAAGTTTCTCGGTTTATGAGTCTAAGGTAGAAAATATGCACAAAAACTCAATCATAGAATCTCGCAGAGGCGTAATTCTTTGAGAATATTTTTCCTTATATAGATAAAGAAAATTATACAAGGAAAAGAATGTATAACGATACATTATCTCAAAGTGAAGGAAATGGAAACGACTCTTCTACGGCTCAAGAAGAAAATATTGAACCAAGACGAAGTAAACGTGGAAGAATAGCCAAAGATTTTGGAATTGATTATATGACCTTTCTATAGAAGATGAACCTCAAACATATAAGGCCGCTATGGAATCATCGGAAGCACCTTATTGGAAAGAGGTCGTCCAAAGTGAAATAGAATCCATTTTACAAAATAATACATGGAAATTGGTTGATTTACCTCCTGGGCATAAACCAATAGGCCATAAATGGATTTTTAAGAAAAAGTTAAGACCTGATGGTACCATAGAAAAATATAAGGCTCGAATAGTAGCAAAGGGGTATCGTCAAAAGGAAGGTGTAGACTTCTTTGATACTTATTCACCGGTTACTAGAATTACGTCCCTAAGAACGTTAATTGCTATAGAATGCTCACAATTTGGAAATACACCAAATGGATGTTAAAACAGCATTCTTAAATGGTGAATTAGATGAAGAAATTTATATGCACCAACCTGAAGGTTGTGTAGTTAAAGGTCAAGAAAATAAGGTTTGTAAATTGATTAAATCACTTTACGGCTTTAAACAAGCTCCAAAACAATGGCACGAAAAATTTGATAATACACTTTTATCAAATGGCTTCCCTAAAAAAGAATGTGATAAATGTGTTTATATATTTAACAATATAAGCATGGATATGTCATTTTATGTTTATATGTGGATGATATGCTAATAATGGGAACAAGTAAAGATGTAATTAACCAAACCAAGAAAATGTTGCACTCCTCATTTGATATGAAAGATATGGGAGTAGCAGATGTAATTCTTGGTATTAGAATTCAAAGGAATTCAGATGGATACATACTTACTCAATCTCATTATGTTGAGAAAGTCCTAAGAAAATTTGGACATTACGATGATAGACCTGGGTTGTTACTCCATTTGATCCTTCTAGCCAACTTAAGAAGAATCAAGGAGAAAGTGTGTCTCAGTTAAAATATACTCAAGTTCTTGGAAGCTTGATGTATATAATGAACTGTACAAGACCGGATTTAGCATATACCGTGAGTAGGCTTAGCGATACTCGCATAATCCTGGACAAGATCATTGATTTGCACTAGTAAGAGTGCTGCGATATCTGAAACATACAATGAACTATGGATTGCATTATACAAAGTATCCTCCTGTTTTGGAAGGATATTGTGATGCAAATTGGATTTCCAATAATTCAGCAAGTAAATCTACAAGTGGTTATGTGTTTACACCTGGAGGTGCAAGCAATATCTTGGAAATCATCTAAGCAACCGTGAATACACGATCGACTATGGAAGCAAATTTGTAGCCTTAGATAAAGCCAAGAAGCGGAATGGCTCAAAAATTTCCTAGAGGGTATTCCATTGTGGACTAAGCCTGTTACAGCTATTTGTATACATTGTGATAGTATGGCTGCTCTTACGAGAGCAAAGAACCAAATATACAATGGAAAATCAAGGCATATAAGGCGTCGTCACAAAACAATACGAGACTTGCTGAAGAATGGAATAATTTCCATTGATTATGTAAAGTCAAAGGAAAATATAGCAGATCCTTTGACAAAAGGCCTTAACAGAGAGCAAGTAGTATTTACATCGAGGGGAATGGGCTTAAAGCCAATACAATGAGTCATTACTTGGTGGCAACCTAACCTAGCAACATTGGAGATCCCATGGTTTAGGTTCAATAGGCAAACTAATTGAGGAAGACTCAGGGAGCATATAACACACATATGCTCATTCCTATGATGAAATAAAGTGTGTTATCCGTTGATGTTTAAGGGTTGAAAATTATTCTTAATAATGCTAGTAGCTTTGAGGTGGAATAGTACGGACTATTCTTGGTTAGCATTACCTATACGAGATTGATGTGGGGTCGCATCTTTGAGAACTGAAATGGCTACGTTCTCTAAAATTCTCATGAAGTAAGGATTTGTTCAAGACCGAAATGAACACAACCGTAAGAATAGAAAAATGTATAAATATGATGTGTGTGATATTTATTGTCTCGAGTTACTACAAAAATGTGGCTAGTTCAAGACTAATAGTCACTATCCACAAAGTAAGTCCGATAAATACTCACTACGAAAGGTTCAAGTCCATAAGACACCTTTTCTGATGCATATCATATTTAGTTTTCTTAGAGATAGAAAAATAAGTTCCTTTTATTATCTTATTTTCTATTCAAATGTGGGGTATTGTTAGAGTTTGAATAGAAAATGTGGGGTATTGTTGGAACTTATGTGGATTTTGTGGGAAAAGATGAAAGTTAAAGGTGTTTATTGAAAAAATAGAGCTTTTAGTGAAATTTATGTGTGTGCGCTAAAATGAGCGTAACTTTTGATTCCAGATGAACCACGGAACGCACCGCATATCAAATCGAAGCTCTTTTCGAGACGGACAAAAGTCATTAGGCATAGCCCCATGACACATGATTTTGTAGTCATAAAGCTCGAATCTTGGCAACCAACCGAGCAACTGAATTATTATAAATTAATATTAAAATTTTTAATATTATTTTTAATTATTATTTTGATTTTCTGGATAAGACAAATCTGATCGTTTGGATGCTTTTTAACCGTCATAATGCTTATTGTCTGAAAAGATGTGACTTTTGAAAATCAAATTTTGAGAGTTGTGATTGGTCAAATTTGAATAAACTTTCCTATATAAACAATGGTTCAGATTGTGTTAAAAATATAGAATTTCTTCATCTTCTTCCTTCCTTCTATAATCTAAGAAAGCATTCAGATATTCGCCAGGGACAAGTTCTTGTGCAAGAACTTGTTTCGAAGAGTTGTATCCTCTAGATAGGCGTCCGAATCCGCAAAGACAAAGTGAGACGTAATTCTGTCTTAGGACACTGCTAAAGGCAGGCCTCTCTTCAACCAGTTTGCAGCGTTCTACAGGTTTTTTAATTGAATTTGTAGCCTGATTTTGATTTAAATTACTAATTTTGTTAATATTATTATTATTATTTATATAATTGCTAGATTGGTCCTAACAACAATGGCTAAATTAAATTAGATTTCAACTTCCTTCAACTCATCATTCTATACCCCACCACTTTTATTTTATTTATATTCTCTATTTTTATGATTAGTAAAATATTATTTATTATTATTTATAAATAAAAAATATTTCACACTTAATTAAAAAAATATTGCATCAATTTATAAGAAAAAAATAATTATTTTTTTTAAATAAAGGCTAAAATAAAGAAGGATAATTGAGAAATGAGTGTTTTTTTTTTGTCCAAATCAAATGAAACTTATATCAATTTATAGGAAAAAAATGATGAATTTTGCTGAAAGAAAAATTTTTTAAAAAATAATTTATTAGGTGATAATTCAGCTCAAAGAATTGAAATTAAAAAAATTCAAAAATTCAATGGACGAATAAGAGTGTGACACTTGACAGACCCAAAAAAAAAAAGAAGAAAAAACTGAAGGCCTCACGTGCCTTCTATGGCCGTGAGTCACACGCGCCAAATTTAGCGGCTATTATAGGATTTCAACGATTTCATCCCCCATTTCATTCCAACTTCGTACGAAGCCTAAGTTGGGGTTGGCATTGTCAAAAAGTAGTGAGAAAGTGTGTGGTGGTCTAGGAAATTAATGAAATAGGCCCATCTGGAGTTGGAGGTAAAATTATTGATGGGACCCACCCTAAAGTGTCCTACCACAATTTAGTCATGTACTATGAAGTTGTATTCCTTTAAAGTTTTAGAAAGTTTTGTGTAATTAGGCTAAACAATCTCCTTAAATTTAGGACTATTGTAGTTACATTCCTATCTTTTATTTTTATTTATTACATCTACTATTCCATCCATCCATTCATAAATTTATTTATTTTTGCAAAATTATTATCATGAAATGATTTTTATTGAAATTTGATGGACTCGAGCCCAAAACTCAAGTACAATTTATTGAACCTTGGTCAGGAATTTGGTTTGTCAAGATGAACCAATACAAGTTCTACACCAAACCGTCATAAACCATCAATTGATCAAGATAGGCATGGGCATCCGGTTCCCGGTTCCGGTTCCGATTCCGAACCGCCGGTTCTGGTTCCGGGGAAGGGGGGAACCGAGACGGAACCGCCTAAATCCGGTTCCCGGTTCCGGTTCCTTGATGCCGGTTCGGCCCGGTTCACGGTTTCCGGTTCCTTTTTGGCTTTTTTTTTTTTTTTTTTTTTTTTTTTAAATCCGGTTTGCAGCGCGACCGCCTTAGCAGAGCGTAGGCGACCGCCCATATCCAAATTCCGTGGGGCATGTGCACCTAGAGAAATTGTCGCCTCCTTTGACACAAGGATTTCTCTTTTCTTTGCTTAAAGTTACAATTTTATTTTATGGTTCCCTTTGGCATCAGCCTTGAAAATCTTTTAGAGGAGCATCTGTAGGCTTTTGCTGCTTCAGTAAGAGACTGGAGGGTAGTTTTGCTTTTCTTCTCTTTGATTTCCACTTTTTGTCTCAGCAAATGGCTTGTTTGGCGAGCTTGTATTTTCTGTTTTTGATCTATTAATGTTCTTTTATCCAAAAAATAATAATGTGTTCCTGAACAAATTCTGTGAATATTTCTAATTTATTCTTTTTGCCTTTGAGAACTACAGAGCAATCATTCGTGGGGCATCAATATTTGAAAACGGGGATCATTTGTATTTATAGGTGAAAGGTAAGGATTGTTTTATTTTTTTATTTTTTTAATTACTGAAAAAGGTGTAAAAAGTCAAAAAAAAGGGGCAAATTTGACTGAAAAAGCTGAAAAAAACGGGCAAAATTCGAATTTTTTTGAATTTTTTGCAAGAACCGCCGGTTCCCCGGTTCCGAACCGCCGGTTCCCCGGTTCCGGTTCCCAGTGCCTGCTCCGGTTCCAAAACCGCCGGTTCACGGTTTTTAAAATGAGGAACCGGGATTGAACCGTGAACCGGCCGGTTTCGGTTCTCACCGTTTCGGTTATCGCCTGCTCCGGTTCCTGCCTCCCTGCCAATTCGCTTCTCGGTTCCGCTCGGTTCGGCTCCGATTTGTCCATGTCTAGATCAAGACCATTGTTGGGTTTATCAAGATGAACAAATACAACACATCAAAACCATCGTTGGGTTTACCAAGATGAACAAATACAACAGCTTATAGCCCAAACCGTCGAAAACCATCACAAACGTGAGTCGTCATTAAAATAGCATACGCGAAGAGAGCCAAGGCTTAAAATGCAATATTCCCCACCGATCCTTATTATTTTTCTTGGCAACATCAAAGTTACCTAATTTTCATTGTCGATGATGATGTTTATTTCACACTCAAACTCGTAATATTATAAAATGAGATCATTAAAGGTGTTTATGTTATATAATATAAAAATGCTTAAATAGAAAATTTCTTTAAAATAAATCTTAGTGTAAGAAAGTTAAAAACATTTTAGCGACGGATAGTACGTAGCTAGAAAAGAGAGAAATTTGAAATTTTCGTGGTATTACTATGTAAACACATTCAATAGATTTAAAAGAACAAAAAGCTTGAGATCTATTGATACAAAATCCGTTACCAAATGTTGATTAATGAAAATCATAAAGTGATAGAAGGTGTAATACACTAACAAATTTGGTCTTGACTTTAACGAAAATTCTAACAGGATCGAGTACAGTGTTTCGTTGGAGGCAAAGTAGTTTGGGGTGTTATGTGATTGGTAAATAGTTAAGGGATTTAATCCGAAATAGTTTTAAAAATTTGTGAATATGGTTTTAAAAAGAAAAGAAATTGTGAATATAAGAAAATGAAAAAAAAAAAAAAGGGAATAAATGTGAAAAAGAGAAACAGCTCAGAGTGGTAGATTTGTAGGTCCCACGCAATTTCATACGCCCATATCTTTGAATGTCCACTTCGCCATCCGATGCTGACTAATTGTGGGTGGCGTGGCGTCCACCCAACACCTTTCACCTTCAAATAATAGCGGTGAACTTAAAAATCTAGACAATGACTCAAAATTAAAACGTAAAATCTAAGGAGAAACGCGCTCCTAGCCGCTTTTTGCAGAAACGCGCTTTCTCACGGCTTATTAACCATTTAACTGAACGTTTAACGAACCTAGCTTAACCTAGGCTTAATTAAAACACGCTTGCCTCTAAGTTCAATACCAAAACGAAATCATGAGTAAGCGAAACCCCAGTTGAATATCCGTAAAACTATATCCGAAATCGCAGCAAGGTGTTTCGAAACTGGTCATAAGAATCGGATGAATAATATGCGAAAATCCAAATTTGTTAAATCGTGAGCAAATGAAAACCGACCAAAGTGAGTTCACATGTTATTATTGTTTTGAAGTCCGCATTTTCATAAATTTATGTATATATTAAGCATACTCATCCGTGATACGAATTTAACAATGTGTTTTAGTTTGAAATTTACAAATTTCGTGTATCTATTTTCAGTGGTTTTATGTTTACCCATTTACCATTCTACTTAAGATTGTATCTTGGCTTTTAATTCATAATTTTTGTCATGATTTCAACAATGCTGTTTTAGTATTGTCTCCTCGCTTTTAATTCATAATTAAAAAGTTTCCGATATTCATTTTTGTAGTTTCTGATATATTTCATCTGGCCTTGTCACAGGATACGGCCATATCCCTTGGCATAGTACACAAGCCAGCTTAAAAGTTTCTGGTTCTGCTATTCAACTTGGTACTTTCTCGGATATACATATCTTATTGCTTCGGACACACAATCGTGTGTATCCTGGATATTCAAATTGGTACCTACCTGGATATTACATTTTATCGTTTCCGGATATTTTAATAGATAGTTTCCCGATATACATTTTGTAGTTTCGAGCATAGCATCGGGCTCAAGCCAAGGACATGACACTTATGACCTTCGACCTAAAGTACATTGCCACTTTAAAGCTCTCCGAGTAGGTCAACCGGGTACTTCTCTGATATACATTTTAACGCTTCCTGCCACTAAGCACTTTCGCGCTGCTTTCCGATATTTTTAAATTGGTACTTTCTGATATACAATTAATTGTTTCTGATATTCATTCGATACTGGATATACACTTGTGCTCTTCTCGCTTATCCTTTCAAAATGCCTTTGAGCATCCTTTCAGTGTGTTCCTGCTATATATTTTCAAAAGGTCTGGATAACATTTGTATGTTCCTTGACATCCTTTAAAAGCCTTCTGATATCCTTTCAAAAGCGCCTCGTATATTTACGTTTTTACTCATTAATTAATTACTTTTTCTTAAATAATAGAAGAACCTTTTTGGATATTCAAATGTTGTTTGCTTTCCTACATTCAATTGTTTCTAGTTATTCATTTGTTGATATTTTCCTGGATATTCATTCGCTTTTTGTTTCCGGCTATTCAATTGTTTGTTTCTCGGATATTCATTCATTGCTTCTTTCGGATATTCATCAGTATTTTTCTAGATATTCATTTCGCGGATATTTCTTCGGATATTCGCCTTGTATAGTTTCGGATATTCATTTCAGTAGTTTCTTGATACGGCATTTCGATAGTTTCGGATATTTCCATTCGTATGTTTCGGATATTCACTTCATTTATTTCGGATATCCTTTTTTATTTTTTATTTTTTTTATGTTTCTAGCCAAGCAAATTTAAATAAAGGCGAAGGTAGTAAGAAGCATGTTAGAAGAATCAATTAAGTGAAGGTCAAGTTAAGAACTCTAACAAGAAATCAAATATTGACGTGGTCAAAGTGGTAAGAAACTGGCATTCAACATTGTCGTCCCCGCAAAGGCTTATTGATCTTTGTTTAACCGATGCTCGTAAAGAAGATGTTAAATCTAGATAAAGTTTCGTGGACTATTGTAACTTAAGCCGAAGGCATTGCCATCAGGGGAATCTCTGCGGAATATCTTGTCGGAAGATTTGATTCGTGAAGCTTTATTCGTGAGAGAATCAAGAATAACAAGTATTATATAACTACAAATGATACTTTTGATATTCTTTGCCTTCCAAGGAACTTAAAAAAGAGAAGATAACTTGTTCAATGCGAATTGACAAAGAGTTTGAAAGATTTATATAAAAATACTTTGGGAAAGCAAGATGGTATTCCAAACCTGTCCGCTCGGGTCAACGATCAAAGAACTAC
>JAFEMH010008105.1:0-63706 GCA_022495995.1 Adenophora triphylla var. japonica | reverse complement strand
ATTGGTACACACAGTTTTAAGCATTCTCCAAAACAAGAACAAAAAACCACAATAACCCATTTGCATATATTACCAAACAAATTCATCAATCAAGTGCCAAATACACATACCCACAAGATTAGATCGTCGCATTAAGAATGTTCAGAATAGGGTTTTTAGCAACACCCAAGTGCTAAATCAAATCAAAAGTCTTAAACCCATTTTAATACAAACTAATTTTTCACTCAGATGAGTAAACAACATATTGTTACTGTAAAGAAAAAAATAAATATTATCTCCAAAATGTAAAGAATATCTTCAACCCTTTAATCACCTATATAGGACATAGGATAATGGTACAATGAAGTACTTGGGATATGAAATTGTTGCCTAAATTAGCAAGAGAAAGTGAAAAACAGAGAGAGATAGTAAAGTAATGAGTAACAGGAGAGGGCTAGGAGGACTCTGTAATCCATCACCTTATGGCGCGTGGTGGAGCTGACCCGATTCAGAAAGTTGGAGGTGTGAAAGATAGATTTGTGTTGGTCAGGAGATAGGGGAGGTGGGACAACCGGAGATGGGAAGGGAGAAAGAGCCCGGAGGTGGGGAGGTCCGGAGAGGGAGGGTGGGGGTGACAGAGGTCGCGCAAATGAGAGGGTTGGGCTGGAGGGAGGGAGTCGCCGGAGTTGGGGGACGGTCGCCGGAGTAGGGGAGATCGTCGCTGGAAGTTAGGGTGGGGTTTGTCGGAAATGGGGTGACGGGAGAGAGAGGGAGTAGAGAGGAGAAAGTGTGTGTGTGTGTGTGAGAGAGAGAGAGAGAGGGTGTGGATGTAGGGGAGGGGTATGCTGGATCTAGAGCGGAGGCTGCCAATTAAATACGGGAGCGGGATAAAGATCATGTTTATGCCATCACAACGAAAATCTGGATGAGACAGGATAGGATAAAATCTTATTAGCGGGATCAAAATATTCCATCCCATCCCGTTCCTATTTGCGAGACGCGAAATTCCGCGGGACAACGCGGGATCCATCGACTAGGAGGAATAAACGTTGACGTTAGGCGCCCACGCCACGCTGCCGTGTCAAAGCTACGGTTTAGGTAGGTTGCGAATTCATTAGTGAGCCATGGGTCTTCAGTACATGAATGATATGGCTTGATCGCGCGGTGAATGTGTATTAGGGCTCGGTCATCGTGTATGCAGTAAGTGATTGAGCGGCTGGAATCTGGCAACAACACAAGAAAACAACGGGTGACAACCGCTGCCTTAGGGGAATCTTCCGACAAGCCCTCCAGGCGTGAGAATCCGCTAGTGGACTAGAAAATGATAATAATGGTATGGCGCAGTATGTGTTTTATGTGAAGCAGCAAGCAAGCATTACACTCAGATCCATGATATTATTACTCATATTTATAAAGTAGACAAAGGAAAAACTAGATACCATATAAACGTTGGATTGGATAGATGACGCCAACCCAGGTGAATCAACTCTTGCTCTAGAAGGCAGCGTACGACGTGTCACGCCAGGATTAGTCTCACAAACTGGGAGCAGCTGCAACGCCGACATTGATAAGCGGTTTTGCCTTAAAAGTGGAAAGTCAACTGCGCACGCCTTGATTGGCATTATTTTTTTTGCTGGTTATATGATTACGCACGCATAACAAGGCACTCATGTGTAGGTATGACATTATCCCAAATTAGCTAATTAACCAAGCTTGTTGAGGAAGCTTAATCAAGTGGACGACTGAGCTCTGTAGCATCCAGTGGGTCGTCTCCTCCGAGGGGTGACTTGACGAGCGAGCGGCAGATGAGAGTTGGTCGTTTAATGAGCGGCGATCTCTTCGCGAACAATCGGGCCTGGGCGCGGTGGGAAGACTGCCGTCGTTTAGGTGGGCTCGATCGCTTGTGGCGTGGCCTTCTCACTCGACTGTGGTGGTATTGATTTGAGGCTACGACCTCAAACCTTCGTCATCATTTAAGGTGAGTTGGCTCGTCAGCTTGGACGGACTTCAAGCTCGCCAGCAAGCAAGCGACAGCAACATAAATCCATTGTAAGACGGGCCATAACCCGGAGCTGCCCGATCTCGACCATAGTTGGGTCCTTTTCAGCGTGAGCCTGCTGGCCCCTAGGCCGCGTGGTAAAAGTATCGAGGGCCGGCCCATCAACGTGAATATTCCGGCTTCAGCTGGCCCCCAACTCATGGGTCGTCTCGACGGGCCGAGAGATTGTCGTTTTCCCTCCAAGGTTATCCAGGTACGGCCGTCGATTTGAAATTTTAAATTATGGTGACGTCGGTATTGACACGACGTGGCTACGGGCAGGATCCCTCCATTAATTGACACGTGTCCCGATGGGGACACATTCTGGCGCACTGCAGAGATTGCAGTGAGATAGGTTTGAACAACAGCTCCCATTATTTCGCCGTTTCGGATTTCCTGTGTACTGAAACCTTTCATCTTCCCCACATATAAAAGCTTGCTTCCTCCTCCATTTCAAACTTTCCGAAATCTGCTGAAAGACGCGAGAGCAGTGTAGCAAAGGCGATTTTTCGACAACACAGCCTTCCAGAAAAACTTCGGCCACCGTAAAATGCGAACGATTTTCGGCATACTGACTGAGAACTCCGGCTTCACCACCGTTAAGCCATCCCGTAGCGTGGATATGAATTTCTTCGACTCTGTCGCCAGATTAAACTCATCTTTAAAAACCCATCTTCGGTCCCGAAATAGGTAATTTCCTTTGATTGTTCATCAAGGGGTTTAAGAATTTCTTTTAAATGGGTCCTAGGTAGAAACCAGTAATTTTGGAGAGAGGGGTTAAATTCGGTTTTGGGTTGGGAACACTCAGAGGGTTTATAAATGTGTGCTAGGGGATTTTTGAGATGCATTCCACACAGTTGGGTGAATGTTCTTCAATCTTGTTGAAATTTGGGTTTGAGAATGAGCCTTTTCGAGTTCCCATTAGGCTGAGCCTTTCTCGGGGAAGTTTGAGGGAGGACACCCAAGGGTAACGTCTCTTTAGGTCGTGAACGATCTCCGCATCGCATCACATCCAAACCTTATTATTCACCGTCCCGTCGTGATTGAGGTTAGTGGGATCTTGGTCTTAGGGGAATCTAGAGTCGCCCTTGGATGAGGCTGGGTCCGCCACTGGGACTGTTAGGACTGATTCCCTTCTCTTTTTCCTCGCTTTGTGTAGTTATGGATCACGGGCGGCCGTCCCAATCAACCGAGCCCAAGAAATAACGAAGCGATCTGAGTGCTGTGGGCGCTAGAGATCGTCGACGCCTTTGCGTCCAGCTGTACGAATTGCGGAAGGAACTGAGCGCAGGCCTTTTGGAGGTAGGGCACAAGGTGACTGGGGCCATCACCAAAGGCAGCAGTCAAGATGCTGAAGGGTGATACTTTGAGGAAGTTTGATGCATTGACTCCCTACGAGACTCCTTGAGCCCGCAGTTCACGCCGCCTCGTATAAGCCGAGTGGTATCTCAGCCAAAGGAATTATGAGCCTCGTAGGCGCTCACTTCTCACCAGCGGAAAAAGAAAGTAGCTTTCTTCTACAAAAAGTAGAGCTGATCAGATGAGGTTGCCCTTGTAGATGCCACTTTATCAACGAGTTCCTTGAAGACTCGGGTTGCTGGTGCAATGGACCGAGTGGCAACGCTGGCTGTTAGGGATTTTACTTCATGTTTCATCGTGGTCTGCGGACGATTCCTTGGCTAGCACAGGCCGTGTAATAAGGTGTTTACGTAAATATGGGTCAGACGACAGCAGAAACGATCAATTAAGAATGAAGAAAGTCGTATTAGTAAGTGTGTCGTCGACAGGGAATGTTCCAGGGCCTATTTTAGAAACTCAGAAACAACGGGTATATGGGTTGGGATAATTCATATGATCTTTGGTGGAGAGCAGGGTGGTAGGATGGCAGCTTTCCCATTCCATCGGAGATATCGGTTCAGGGTCGCAAGATCAGGTTCCGTGGCTATGCAGGCGCGTCGAGCCCCCGATCCTGAAAGTAAAAGATCTGGACTAGATGCTTACTGCTTACACCGTATGAGGATGGGTGCAGCATTGACGACTTGACTTGGGAAGATAAACCGCATAAATTGCGCCGGGTGCCCGCTTTGATCCATCTAGAGCGTTGAGGAATCTTGAGATGGCAGGGGGTTGGGCTCTGAATACTTGCCTATTTGTTTTGATAACTTTTCTTTTGTCTCTTCGTGAATGACTTTAACCTTTCTCCATTTTTTCTTGGCAGTTCTTTCTGAAAAGGATATCTACCACATCGAGCGGGACGTCACGAGAGGAGTGATCGTACCAAACGAGCGAACCAAGGCAAAGAAGGATAGAGCATCGTCCAATGCCATCTAATCGTCAGGAAAATATGGCGGGAGCAGGAACGAGCAGCGTCAAAGGACACTGTCGGCGCCATCCTCATGGATTGAAAGGGAGCCCGTCGTTGAGGGGCAACATCTAGAGGTCACAAGCACAAGTTTGACGTTGGCCCAGAAGGGATGTCGTTTGAGCGGAGTCGAAGTGCTGCGGATGTTAATTTTGAGAACCCAATTGATCGTTTGGAGGGTGAGCATGTTAACCCCGAGGATGTTGGAAGTTCTCGACTACAATCCGGAGGTCGTAGGCAAAGGAGCCACGTCTCACCAAGAAGAGGAAAGATCACCCCGTTGGCCTGGGAAAGAAAGAAAAGAAAAAGAAGATGTCACAACGACCCACAGTGTCAGCCTTCCGACCCTTCGATTCCTCAGCCGAGACTCTGGATCGTAACTGGGTGGAGTCTCCACTAGAGATAAGGCCATGGAAATGGCAACTAAGTTGGCCAAAGTTCCCCGATCTCTGGGATAACTTGCTTGGCAAGAAGTGGCCACTCGCTCTCATCCTGGGCGGCCATGATGAAACGGGGCAGGGACGTCGAGCTCGTTCGCCAGATGAGGGAGGCCAAGGCGAAGCCTGGGACCTACCATGCTCGCTGGCTACGATGCAAACCGAGAGTAATTCGGTCTTCCGTTTTCATGTATCTCTCGTCGTTTCATATACTTGTAATAATAATGACCATCGTTGTCGCAGATGATTGTCGATGATGGATGCCATGACGGCAATTTTAAGGCATGCCTAGACGCCGAGCGTAAGGAGAATGAACAAATGATCCACTGCGGGCCAAGGAAGAGGCCGAGAAGAAGTTGAAGGAGGCGGAAGATAATGTCGTCCAATTGACCGCGGCCTACGAGTTATTGATGGCCCAGAAAAATGAAATTTTGAAGGAGGCAGGAGTCTTGAAAGCTGATAAGGCCAAATTAGTGAAGGAAGTAGGGATCCTGACGACGAGCTTCAAAGCCGCCGAGAATAAAGTTGATAAAATGAAAGCTGACTATGAAGCTGCTCGGACTCAGATCGAGGAGATGAGGGTTGATCACCAAACTGCATTGGAGGAGTCCAAGTTGGATGATGTTGAGCAGTTCAAGAGGGGTGAAGAGTTCTTTCAGGTCATCACTAAGAAGGCCAGCGGCTTTTTTCAGGATGGGGCTAAACACTTGGCAAGGCGGATCCTCGCGGACCCAGAGACTAAGGGCTTAATATCTACGAGGAAGCTGGCCGACCTCTACACTGAACCGTCACATGATCAAGAGGCTAGTCTAATCCATCCCCTCGTTCCCTTCAACGACAACGACCTGGGTATTATCAGGGAAGATGACGGGAAGGCTGGAAAGGACGAGTGGCCAGTCCCTGCTGTTGATCCAAAGAACTTTGATACCTATTACGCCTACTTCCTCGACGACGGCCCCGATCCTGATGCAGCTCCTCCCAGCACCAGTGACTAAGGTTGTAAACGAAGCGAACTTTTTTGATTCGATTCGATATTCGATTCGAGTATTCGGTATTCGTATTCGAAAATTTCGAATTCGAATTCGAATTCGAATCTTTATATTGATTCGATTAGTAAACGAATACGAATAATAAATCACGATATTCGATTCGAGTATTCGCGAATATTATTCGAATAATATATATATAAATATATATATATATATATATATATATATATAAATATATATATATATATATATATATATATTTAATATTAATTAATAATTATATATATATATATAATTAGTACTTTGCCTTGCTTGCTACTGATGTCTCTTTTGATTTTGATGTTGCCTTGCTTGGTTACTACTTTGCCTTGAGTTGCTGTTGCTGTTGAGAATTTGATACATTTTTCTTGCTTGCTGTTAGTTACGAATTTGATACATTTTTCTACATCATTATATGGACATGATGCAGAATGAAAGAAAATGATGACTCATGGTATAGGAGTGTGTGTGTTTTTGGAATTTAATTGATCCAAGCTATTGATACATTTTTCTACATCATTATTATTAGTATAGGAGTATGTGTGTGTTTCTGAGTAATGTTCTTATTTTATTTGAGTATTAAACCCCTGTAAACTGCCTGATTTTAAAAGTTTTTTTTACTTTAAAAGTTTTTTTTTTTTTTTTACTGCTTGTTTAATCCTCCCAGGCAGCCAAATCATTGCACACAAGGCTGAGGTTTGGGCTGGGCCGAATAATGGGTTGGGCTGGGCTGAGTATTGGGCCTCAAATCGAATACTCGAATCGAATCGAATAATTCGAATATTAATTTCGAATCGAATACGAATCGATTTTAATATTCGATTACGAATCGAATACGAATACGAATCGATTTTAATATTCGAATACGAATCGAATACAAATCGAATATGATGATATTCGATTCGATTCGATTCGATTCGTTTACACCCCTACCAGTGACCCCCAGTGATTTTATTCTTCTGAAATGTCTTGTGATGTCTCAAACAATGCTTCACTTTAACTTGTTTTGGTGTTTTCAAACAATGTCTCAAACAATTCCTAAATTTTGTAGCGTAATTGACCTGTTTCCTCGTAGTCTAGAGGGGGTCGTACAATGTTTGCTTGATTTATTGGTGTTTTAAGTTATCCAATGCCTTTTGTTTTCTGTTTGTTAATCTGTGTTAACGTAGATAGCATGTGATAACTTGTTGAATGAGTAAGTTTGAGGACAAGTGTGAATGGTCGTCGTAAGTGATGACCAGAGCTTGGGTCGTCCTAATATGGGCGACCTTTGTTCAGCCTTGTATCTTTTCAACTTCTCAATGGCTCGTGGGAATAGTACGAAGGTCTGTAGGTTTTTGCTCGTAGGCAAGATTCTATGGACGAGTCGTCTTATTCCGTTATAGCAGTCGACGAGGTCTGGCCTCGTCTAGCCTTTATACTTGGCTAAAATGAATGTGAGTGTCGAAGTCTTGGCTTCGACTGATCTTTATACTTTGATCAAAGTAATTGCCAATGGTCGAAGTCAGGCTTCAACCGTTCTAAGCTTTTTGAGTTTTCAATGGACGAAGTTCAGCGAAGCGATGAGTTTCCATTGATAATTTCAGATCAAGAATCGTATATTAACAACTCGATTACTAATTAAGACTTCTGGGATTTATAGATTATCCCTTACAAACTTCTAAAAGCTTAAAAAAATGACAATGAAAGAGTTACATAAGAACCACAAGGAGGATGCCCTGAGGGCGCTGAGTGTTTGACGACGATCTCAGAAGTAATACTTCGTGAGATGATTAGCGTGCCAGGGATGTTTTAATTGCTCACCACTTGGCTTGGCAAGGCGGTATGTTCCTTCCCTAACCATACTGGTGACGATGTATGGTCCTTCCCTGTTGGGGGAGAGCTTGTTTTGACGGGCCTTGAGTCCCGTTGCTTCAATTTTTCTGAGAACGTGATCCCTGACCTTAAAAAATCTTTTCTTCACTTTTTTATCGTGGTACGCCTTGGTCTTTTTCTTGTAATTCTCCATTCTCAATTGGGCGTCCAATCTTCGCTCGTCTACAAGGTCTAGGTCGACCTGTCTGTTGTGTATGTTCTTTTTAACATCGTAGAGAGCCACTCGATCTGTAGGAAGCTGAAGCTCGGCGGGAGCCATGGCCTCAGAGCCATAGGCCAAGGCAAATGGGGTCTCCCCCGTGGGCCCCCGGGTGGTTGTGCTGACTGCCCAGAGAGCTGAGGTGAGTTCGTCCAACCATCTCGTATCCCATCCTTCAAGATTTTTGCATAGGGCTGACAAGACGAGCTTGTTGGCTGCTTCAGCTTGTCCATTGCCTTGGGGATAGGCAACAGACGACTTAGAATGTTTGACGCCCATTCTGTTTAGCTCTTGTTCAAACTTCCTCGAAAACTGCAGGCCGTTGTCGGAAACAATTACCCTTGGGATTCCAAAGCGACACCATATTGAGTCATGGATGAAGCTTAGGGCATTGTTCTCCGTAATTTTGTTCAGAGCTTTAGCCTCCACCCACTTGGAAAAATAATCAACTGCCACAATCACATACTTCACTCCCCCTTTGGCCTGTGGAAATGGCCCAATCAAATCAACACCCCACATGTCGAACGGCCATGCTGCCATGACCGGGGTCTGTTCAGTCGTCGGGAGTTTGGGGAGATCGGCGAAACGCTGGCAAATTTCACAATTCCTTACGAACTGCTTGGCATCTTCTCAGAGATGGGGCCAGTAATACCCCATGGTAATTAACTTATCAGCCAATGTACGGGCCCCAGGATGGCCCCCGCATTCTCCTTGATGTACTTCAAAAATCAATTGAACTACCTTATCAGGGTGGACGCACTTTAGCAACGGTCTGGTGATAGATCGTCTATACAGTTCACCTTCTACGACCGAGAATCTGGCTGCCTTTCTCTTGACTTGTCGTGCCAAAACTTCATCATTTGGTAACTCATCCTTCTCAATAAATGCTTTTAGCTCGTCGATCCAACACCTCGGACCGTCTCCCATGCACATGACCTTCACTCGTTCATAGGCCGGCTGGTCGAGGTAGGCCAAGTGGTGGCCATGCTCGCCTTTAGGGAGTTGATCTGTTGCAAGCTTCGAGAGTAGGTCGGCGTGTTCATTGTCCTCTCTGGCTATTCTTTGGATGGCCCAAAACTCCAGCCCCTGAATTAACTCGCCTACCAAAGCATGATATTTCTGGAGGGTTGAGTCGACGACCTGATAGTCGCCGCGAACTTGATTCACGATTAACTGAGAATCACAAAAAGCCGCAATCTTAGTGGCTCCAAAACACTTTGCATACTCGATTGGCGCTACGAGCGCTTCATATTCTGCTTGGTTGTTCGACGCTTGGAATTTGAATCTCAATACTTCTTCAAATACTGTGCCATTTTCTGGCTCAACGAGCACGATCCCCGCCCCACTGAGATCTCTGGTTGCTGATCCATCTGAAAAATTCTCCAACAGCCTACGAGCAAGATTAATTCTTCTGGTTTGTCATCGACCTCCTTGCCTTTGCAGCTTTTCTGAGGCGGCCTTTGGTCGTCGTCAACACTAAATGATGTTTCAACCAGGAAATCTGCCAGTGACTGTGCTTGTAAGGTTTTCCTTGCCCCGTACTGAATATCAAACTCAGTTAATTCAATGCTCCAGTTGAGAAGACGGCCGGAACTTTCAGGGCGATGCAAAATCTTTCGTAGTGGGGCATTTGTGTAAACAATAATGGGGTGAGCAGAGAAGTAAGCTCGTAGCTTTCGTGTTGTGATGACGAGAGCATAAGCTATCTTTTCTGCATTGAAGTAGCAGGTTTCTACGTCGGATAAAGCTTTGCTCACGTAATAAACGGGCCTCTGTATCCCATCCTCTTCTCTTACCAACACGGCGGCGACGACCTTGTCACTCGCCGAGAGGTATACAAACAAATCTTCCCCTGCAACGGGGCTGCTGAGGAGTGGTGGGGAGCCCAGATATTCCTTGAGCTGCTTGAACGACTCGGAGCATTCTTCTGTCCATTCAAAATCCTTGGCACCTCGGAGAGCTTTAAAAAATGGGAGTGATCGTTTGGCGGACTTGGCAATGAAACGACCCAAGGCCGCCACTCGTCCATTCAAACGTTGAACCTCCTTAATGCTCTTTGGTTCTGCCATATCAATCAAAGCCTTGATTTTTTCAGGGTTGGCTTCAATTCCCCGCTGTGAAAGCATAAATCCCAAAATTTTCCAGCTGTAACTCCAAAAACGCACTTGGCTGGATTGAGGACCATGTCATTCGCTCGAAGGTTGGTGAAAGTCTGCTGTAGGTCGTCGACATGTTTTCTTTTCTTGGACTTGACAACCATGTCGTCGATATATGCTTCCAGGTTGTCTCCGAGCTGGTCCTTAAACACTTTTTTGATCATTCTTTGGTATGTGGCCCCGGCGTTTTTGAGCCCGAAGGGCATCTTCGTATAACAGTAAGTTCCCTCTGCGGCCTGAAAGGCCGTCTTCGGAATATTCTCTTCGGCCATCTTGATTTGGTGATAGCCAGAGTACGCGTCGAGAAAACTCAAAGTCGTATGACCGGCCACAGAGTCGACGAGCTTGTCAATTCTGGGCAAGGGGTAACTATCTTTGGGGCACGCCAAGTTTAGGTCGGTGAAATCTACGCAAAGCCTCCACTTTCCGTTGGGTTTTTTGACAAGAACCACATTTGCCAGCCACGTTGTGAACCCAGCGTCCACAATAATCCCAGCACTTAGTAACTTTTCAATCTCCTGCTTGGTGGCGATCTCCTTCTCAGTTGAAAAAACTCTGCACCTTTGCTCCTTGAACTTTATCGTGGGGTTCACTCCTAGCCTATGGACGGCTACCTCTTCTTTGATTCCCTTCATATCCTCAACCCTCCAGGCAAAAACATCGAGGTTCTGTTTGAGTAGGGAGATTATCTCTTCCCTCTCCTCAGTAGATAACTGAGACCCCAGTTTGATTTTTTGCTCTGGATAGTTTGGGTTGATGATCAGTTCTGTTAGCTCGTCGGCAGGTTTCATCTCAGGAGCGTCGTCTCTAAAGTCCATGGATTCAATGACAATTTCTTTGATTTTCCTTCTTGCCTCAGGGGTCAGGTCTGGAACCTCGTCATCGATGAGCTTGTCTAGCTCGGCCCCCGATTCATGGGCGGTCAAAAGTTGCGGTTCTGCAGCTTGATTGTCCATGAATGTTTCAACAAAGTCTTTTGGGTCGTCGATACATTTGATGGTCGAGACAGTGGCATATGATGTCGTCGTTTGCTTAACAGACTTGGAGATCGAGCTTCACAATGTGATCTGGGTCGCCTATTTCAATGGTCCGCTTTGCCTTCTGTACATGCTCTAGGAATTCTGGGGCCGTCCCTAACACATATCCAACTCCAACACGTGTAGGAAATTTGACTCGTTGATGAGGGACCGAGGCGACGATCCCCAAAGCGGCTTGGCCCGGTTGGCCAAGAATTGCGTGGTAGTCGCTGACGACGTCAATCATAATAAAAGTCACAGTTTTGATGGTTCTCAATGGGTGTTCTCCAATGTCAACTGGAAGGTCAATTTGGCCCTTTGCGTCTACTCGGTGGTTGGTGAATCCCTCTAGACGACCCAAGTAAGGACTTAGGCGGCTAACGGGTAGACCCATCCGTTGGTAGACGTTGTAAAACAAAATGTCTTTGGCCGCCCCGGTATCGATTAGAATCTGTCTGGACTCACAGTTGTCAATGTAGCCGGGGATGACCAGCGTCTGTTGACGTGCCAATGGATTTGCCGGTAGCTCATAGGGAAAAAAGCTTATTACGTCGTTTGGAATCTCCGACTTCTGGGGAACATGAGGGGCTTTCTTGAGATGGTAGATGGCGCTCTTTATTTGATTTTTGCTCGTTTCTTCAGAAATTACCAAGACCATTCTTGGCTGCCTCTCCGGAGGGCCATCGTTAGCAACTCGAGTGTTGGCTGCTTGACGATCCTTTCTCACATACTCCTGGAGACGACCATCATCAATCCATCTCTGAATGATTTTCTTCAAACTGAAGCATTCTTCGGTATCATGTCCTTTATCCCTATGGTACTCACAATGCTTGTTCATATTTTTCTTCCCCTTTCCATTGGGGTTCATCTTCGGCGCCGGGCCAAAATCAACATTGCTCAGAATTTCAGCTCGTGACACGGTTAGAGGAGTATACGACTCTGGGACCTTTTCAGCCTTCACCTGCTTGTTCTTTCCTTTTTCTCCAGCCTTGTCCTTTTTAGGTTTTGCCATTTCGACCTCGTCAACAGCCTTTCCTTCTCTTTGTAACTTTCTCTCCTCAGCCTCGGCGACAGCGTATGCTTTAGCGTAGAGGTCTTTTTGAGATTTGGCTGGGTGGACTTGTAACTCGTAGTCCAGAGTGGAGGAAACAACACCGTGTCTGAAACAATTGATAATCTCCCTGTCAGTCAGGACTTCATCAATCTGGTCTACTAACTTCTTAAATCTTTTGAAATAGCTCATAGAGCTTTCACTGGCTCCCTGAGATATATTACTGAGATCGTTGACAGTCTTACGACGATCTCCCGCCGTTGCAAACCTTCCCAAAAACTTTTTTCTCATTTGCTTCCACGACTCAATGCTCCCCTTAGGTAGGCTTCTAAACCACCGTAAAGCAGCGTCAGTCATCGTGCTTGTAAGGGCCTTACACATGACATCGTCGTGGCCTGAAGCTCTTGCCACTACATACATCTGGGCTTCGAGATGTTGTATGTGATCGATGGAGCTCGTAGAGCCGTTATATTGTTTCAAGTCAGGAAGTTTAAAGCCTGGTTCAGGAGGTCCCGTCTCTAGCATCCATGGTGCTAAGGGATTCATGGTACCACAATCATCTTCTGAGTCGTCGCTATCCACCTTGTTTCTTTTGTTCGTCAATTCTTCCACCTGACGCTTTAGTCTTAAGAACTCCCTCATATCAACTTCTCCTGTTGGGCCGGCTGGGGGGATCCTATCTCGACGAGGCCCCTGGGAAACGGAGTTAGACCGTTGCCTCTCGGTGGGAGCGGGTCGTCGGGAGATGGATCTCTCCCTATAGCTTAGTGGTGGAGATGGCCTGTAAGATCTGGTTGCCTCTCGTTCATGATGAGGGGGAGTATGGGTTCTTTCCCTATAGCTCGGTGCTCTTTCGTTTCTCAATGAAGGTGTCGCTAGACGACCCTGAATAACTTGGATCTGATCTGGATTTTCGACTGCCATTATTCTACGAGGCTCTACCTCCCCATCTCGTCGCTGCTGAGATGGCGCTCCTTCACTACGACGTTGATTGATGTGGTCTCTAAGATCAATCTGGGGCACTACCCGTTCATCTCCAGTGACGAAGTTATCGCGACGACCTTCTCTCCCCCGATTCCTTCTTCTCCCCGACGAGACGGTAATGTGGGACGCCTGGGGGGCCTGGGGCGCGGCCATTTGGATGAGTTCGTTCTGGATTTGCAGGTATTCTCGAAGCGCGTTTGCTTTCTCGACGAGGAAAGCGGCTCTGTCGAGATGTGGGTTGGATGGGCCTCCCATGTGACGTGCCGTAGCTGCCCCTGGTCTCCTTTCTAGAGGAGGTCGTCGCTGTCTCTCTTGAGTGGGTCTCTTCTCCCTTCTTCTAGCCGTTTGCAGCCTGTGTCATCAACCACCCCTTGTGACCTGGTAACCCTTAAATTAGGGTTCCTAGGTGGAGAGGGTGCTCTAGGGATCCCTTGTTGGTCTTGCTGAGGGGGAGGAGGTATGCCTTCATCTCCGGTGGACTTACTTGCTGTATGTCCATCTAACACCATGTTTCCAGGTTTTTCCGGCTGTATTTCTCTTGTCGAAGATCACTGACAACGTTTCCCGGCAATGGAACCAATCTGATCGCGCAGGAATGTGTATTGGGCTCAGTTATCGTGTCCAGCAGGTGATTGAGCTGACTCGGATCTGCACAACACAAGAAACAACCGTGAAACTGCGCCGGGGGTCTTCCGGCAAGCCCCTTCGGCGTGAGAATCAGCGAGTGGACTAGAAAATGATAATATGGAGATGGTGTGTATGTGTTTATGTGAACATGCAAACAAGCATTACCTTAGTCCATGATATTATTCTCATATTTATAGTAGACAAAGGAAACTAGGGTTTTCATATGAACCGTTGGATTGGATGGATGCCAACCGTTGGATCAACTCTGTCTCCTAGGCGTACACGTGTCACGTTGGGATTGGTCCGCCTAAACAAGGACACTGCAGCGCCTGACATTGATAAGCAGCTTGCCTTAAAAGGGAAAGTCAACCTGCACGCCTTTTGGCATTATTGCTGGTTATATGATTGCACGTGTAACAAGGCACTGTGGTAGGTCTGACATTATCCCAAATTAGCTAATTAACCAAGCTTGTTGAGGAAGCTTATTGAAGGGACGACCTGGAGCTGTACATCCAATTGGGTTGTCTCCTTGAGGGGTGACTTGACGAGCGAGCGACAATGAGAGTTGGTCGTTTAATGACGACGATCTCTGTTGAATGTGATCAGTTTGGCGCGGTGGGAAGACTCGTCGTTTAGGTGGGCTCGATCGCTTATTGGCGATGGCCTCTACCTGACGTATTGATGAGCTACGACCTAAACCTTTGCTCACGGGTGAGTTGGCTCGTCGCTTGGATGGGCTTGGTCGCTCAGTGGCGACGACCGCCATCCATTGTAGGACGGGCCATAACCCAGGTCTTGATCTGACCATAATTGGTCCTTTGGTGGGCCTGTTGGGCCCCTAGTTCGTGGTAAAGTATTGGGCTTGGCCCATCACAGAATATTCCGTTCATGACTTATTCTTATTAAAACAGTTGATGCAAGTTATAATTGTTGTTTCGGCTTACATCGTTCATCTAGACTTGTATTATCTGTTTCTTGTTGTAGGTTTAAGATTTGTATCTGGATTCTCTCATTTGTGGGTTTTATTACAGGACAACACCCAATTCGCAAGTTTCCGGACAAGTGGAGAGCTTTTGGAGATGGTTCAAAGGAAAGAAAATCCTCTGATCTTTGTTAATTTAAGCAATGTTTTTGGTGAACGCATGATGTTAAACAGTAATATTCTTTCATACAGGTATGCTGAAGTGCCCTGTCTTGAGCAGCTTAATGTGCCTGACCTGTTGCAGCTAGAGGAAGATCTTTATGCTGCCTTGATGCAAACTAAAATAAGAAAGGCAAGTCTTTTCCTTGTGTAAATGAACATCTTTAGTGATTGTGGCTGGATTATTTACTTCAAACTTTGTTTTATCTTTCTTGCAGAATTATATGTGCAAATTATACACCTTTACACTTGAACGTCGCGGGACGGGAATGGAATGGCGGGACCGCATTATGTTGTCCTGCGACGGGAACGGGACGGGACGAAACGGGACGGGACTAAAATACTCCGTCTCATCCCGTCCCAAATCTATTGCGGGACGGGACGTCCCGACGGGACCGTCCCAACTTGACGGCTCTACCTCCGTCCCACTTCAAAGGTTCCTACTTACCTTTTTGGTCCATCCCACTTCAAGGTTCCCTTTCATAAATGGCAAGTTTTGAATATATTTATACATTTATGATTTAATATATTTACAAAAAAATCATTCATTATACCCTTATAAAGTTAACATATTTACAAAAAAATCAATCATTAACTACTATTCTCTACCCCACATTAACTTTTACATTCTCTCTCCTCTAATCTTCTACTCACTTTCAAAAAAATCAATCATTAACTACTATTCCTTACCTCACATTTAACTTTTATATTCTATCTTCTCTAATTTCTACCCACTTTCAAAAAAAATTCTTAAGAAGCATGAAATCCACACCAAGGAACCTTGGCGTGGGACGGAGGGAGTATTTGAAATGGATTTTTTTTTTTTGGCGAAAAGGGCAATGCCCCCTATATTTTATTGAAAACTAAAAATAAACTAACCATAGTAATACATTAATCCATTTATTTGAAATGGATTAATGTATTACTATGGTTAGTTTATTTTTAAAATAGGATCCGGAGCTAGAATAGAATTGATAATTGACAAAAACTTAGGTGAGAACACTATTATCCGTCTCATGGATGAGACGGGTCGGAATAACCCAAAACCCTAACCCATGACCCAGCCCATCAACCAAAACAACAGAGGGAGGCACGTCTCACTACTCTCTCTCTCTCTACACGCTCACTCTCTCGCTACTCTCTCTAGACGGAATCCATGGCTTCCTCACCAATTTCCTCTCCCTAAATCTCCTCCCTCACAACCACCTCACACGGCGATCGTCTTCCCCAAAACCAGTTCGCCGGAGCAATCCCACTATACTTTCCAACACAATCAATACAATCTCTATGACCCGTCTCATCCAATGTAACATCCCGGAAGCGATTTCTAACCGATTCAAACCCCAATCAAGCCTCAACCACCGGATCGCCGGAATCGTCCTTTTCCTCCGATCGGATCGTTCTTCTTTGTAAGAAGTGTAGTAAACGGGTAAAATCTTCAGATCTTTGCCCCTATTGCTTTTCAGCTACGGCTGGATCTGTTCTTCGTTAAATTGAGGTTGAGGGAGGTTGAATTGGTGAAGGTTAGGAAGGGGATTAATGGTGGATTGCAAGAGGAACACTACCAGAAAAAGGTCATTTAGCGACGGAAATTTTCGCCGCTAAAATTAAATTTTCGTCGCTAAAATAAATCACCGACGGAAAAATTCCGTCGGTGGTCCGCCGCTACCAGCTCGTCGCAGTGCTCCGACGGGTCAATTTCCGCCGCTATTTTTTTCTTTTACCGACGGAATTTAATTCCGCCGGTGAATTAATGGTTTCAGCGACGGAAACTTCATTGCTATATTAATTTAATTTAATTAAATTTTCATTTCGGCGAAAATTTCCGTCATTTGTAATAAAAATTAATTTAATTAAATTAATTTCGGCGGCGGAAATTTCCGTCATTTGTAATGAAATTTAAATTAAAATTAAATTATTTCGGCGGCGGAAATTACCGTCATTGAAATTATTTAATTTTAATTTAAATTTTATTACGGCGACGGAAGTTTCACGCATTGAAATCAAAAATTAAATAAAAATTAAATGATTATAGCGGCGAAAATTCCGTCATTTGAAATTAATTTAATTAAATTAATTTTTATTACGGCGACGGAAAATTCCGTGAAATTAATTTATTTAATTAATTTTTATTTCGGCATTAATTTCGCGACGGAAAATTCCGTCGGCGATTGAAATAAATTTAAAAAATAATTTAAAATATCAATAAACCAAAATTTTTTGTACTTGATATAACATTTCAATTTATAAAACTAAAACTATAAAAACTAAAATTCAAATATCGGCGTACCAAATAAAAACTAAATACCACCGTACCAATTCGGGAGGGGAGAGGGGGGAGGGGGAGGGGGAGAGGGGGAGAGGGGGAGAGGGGTGGAGCGGGGAGAGGCGGGGAGGGGCTCCGCGGGTACCAAATGTCTCAAATGTTTACAAACAAGTATAAATTAATACAAAAATGTCTAAAAAAGTCCGCAATCAACACTGGGGACGCTGGAAATTACCACTGGGAGTCTGGCCGAGATGAGCCATCAACAGCGCCAATTGTCTTTGAGTCTCTGCATGTTGTCTTTGAATCTGCACGCATGGCGTCGATCGTTCTCCTCCCGCATTCAATGCCTCAACCGCCAAAGCATCCGCAAGCTTTGCCGCTCGCGTCTCTCCTCCTCAGCGCGGCCTCCAGTGTCGACCCTCGGATCATGAAACGTGGCCGGGCAACATTTCGCCGACAATGGCCGGTCGACGTCCGACCAGGCATTGCCGCGCGTAATCCCCATCCCTAACACTCGGGCTCCTCTCCTTGGATGTCCACCGAGAGGTGACCTCGTGCCAAACATCGAGGCACGAAGGGGACGGGCTCGCCGGGAGGCGTTCCTTCGGGAACAACGGCGGCTTGATATGCGGCTGTCAAAATAAAACAAACAATTATAATCATATACACAATGTAAGGTACATAAATAAATTTACATATTCAAAAATCAAGTCATTTAATGATAGTTTACTTACAAAGGCATTAGCGAGATCGATCGTCAACCCATTGCGGAGGTTGATCGGGCGGCTGTAGAATTCCGAATATGGGTGCTAGCGTAAACATCCACAAAGCGATATCCGGACCATACTCCCTTTCCTATAAATAAAATAAGCGAGATTATTACTTTGAAATTGTATAAATGCAACATTTAAACCTGGATTTAAAAGCATGCATACACTACATTTACACTAAAACTATGGATTTCATAGCATCAACATGGCTCCCGGCTAACATACGTACATAAACCTATTTAAAAGCATCCATATACTACTACATTTAAATTAACATACATACCATGCGGTCGTGATGCTCGGCGGCCGTGAGCGTCCCCGTGGTATGCATCACCGCCGAAACCCCACGGGAGCTGCTCTATTGGCCTTGGCTTTGTTCGGATATAGCCTTCGCCGCATCCGACCCCCAATATTCGCAAAATTGACGAAACACCTCATCGGTCATAAAAGTAGGACCTGAGGGTCATTTGTCCCGCCGCGAGCCGAGTAGTATAATAATTTTCTTCGTGGTACCTATAAAAAATATGAATATCTAAACAATGGCAATATAATGATGACATTATAAAATTAAAAGAGTATAATCATTGTTAATTAAACTAATTAAGGATAGATAAATATGTTACAAATAAAATCCTTAAATAGCTTGTGAGCACGCTCATCGAAAACATATCTAGCCGTCGCCTCGGCGATGTACCGGCGCCCAATAATATTTAGCCTACAACATATAATGATAACATTACAAAACTAAAAGAGTATAATCATTATTAATTATAACATTTTAATAACAAACTAACATTTAAGTTTTAAATAAAAACCATTAACACATTACCTTAAACTCATCCCACGCATCGTCCTTACGCCTCTGTGGCAATTTTTTCAGTTGAGCCAAAACTCTGTCATTTTTCGAGACCGCCGGTATTGCCCGATCTTAGTCCACAGTGGTGGGGTATCCACCTACAAACACGCCAAGTATATTTATACAATAACATTTTAACTTAAATAATGAATTATATATAAAGCAAAAAGGAACCAACTTATATCAAATTAATGAAGAGTTACTTACTTGGTCATAAAGTGATGATATCCAGGACAAATATCCTCCCCTCGGAATCGACGATGAGTCGAGTACCGGCCCCAGAGGTGGAGCTAGTACTCTTGCGTGAAGGGTCGACATCATCGCTACCGGATCGGGACGATTGCGTCCCAGGTAATCAATGTGTAAATGGGCTTAGTCTTCTTACCCTTGCCCTTTCTACTAGAACTCATATACGTATTACGGTAAAAATATTAAAATATACAACTTTAACAATAGGAAACAATATATTCACAATACATCTAAAACTTTAAAGTTCTAATAATCTAAAGCATTCACAATACATATAAAACTTTAAACTATTAATAATATAAAGCATTCACAATACATATAAAACTTTAAAGTTCTAATAATCTAAAGCATTCACAATATATATAAAACGACGGATATTAAAAATAATCTAAAGCATTCACAATACATATGAAACTTTAAAGTTCTAATAATCTAAAGCATTCACAATACATATAAAACTTTAAAGTTCTAATAATCTAAAGCATTCACAATACAATTTTAAACTTTAAACTATTATTAATCTTCGTCCCCATCATCATCATTTGGACTACGAATTACTACAAAACTCGAGTTCTTCATCTTCGTCTTCGGACTCACGATGAATCAAACTCGGTTCCTCTTCCTCTTCCTCTTCCTCTTCCTCTTCCTCTTCCTCTCGATTCATCAATATCGGTGTGCGCGAGATGACTGAGCGAGACGGGGGAGTTGGCAAATTCCTTTGGTAAGATATCCTCCTCGGGTTCATCAACATTTTGAGGAATATGAGTGACATCATCTAATGGATGATTAGGCGATGAAACGTTAGGTGGCACTGGCATTTCATCCTCTTGATAGGGTGTTTCTAATGACGACTACTGTAGTTGTCGACGAGGGTAGGTTGTCAATCATGCTCCTAGCCTTGGTCATCCAAACGACCCACCATCCGTCGGGTCGCGGACGAGGGTAGGGAGTCATGTATACTGTTGTGCTTGAGATGCTAAGATGAAGACGTCGTCGCCATTATGTCCGGACGAGTCCTTTACATCGACGAGGTCAAATATGGCGTGCTTCTTAACACCTCGCACGACATCCCGCCAATCACAATTGAACAAGACAACACTTTGTTTCTACCCAAATACTCCACCTCGACTACTTCTTTCAGGACGCCATAATAATCATTCCCTATAAGCTTCACACCGCTATTCCACGTCAATTTAGAGCCCCGTAAGCTTTGGTATGAAACACATAGCCATTCACGAAATAACCGTTGTATAAATGAACGTTCAAGTACGGAGATGATGCTAAATGTCTTAACCTCGTGACTTTGGCATCACCGGATGTTCGGCTATCTATAAGACAATATTGTAACCAATTTAATACAATTTTAAGATTGAATGTTTAAAGAAGTGTATAGAATAAATTTGAATGAAACGAAATATTTACATATTTCCTTAGCCGGTTTGGAAATTCTCTTTACGTCCTAGTTGCGATGAGTTACGGAGATAAATCTGAGCTAAATCTTCAAACATTCGCAATAGGGTTAAACAAGGCATTTCATATGCGAGTAATTAAACATGCATAATTTAATCGATGAGGCATAAACATAACATCAATGACTTACTTGATATATTCCCCAACCTCGTCACAGTTAAGAAGAACATACGTTTCGACCGTGGCAAACTCTTTAGCGGTTAACGTACGCGTACCAACCCGTTTGCCGAGGAACCGACCGGGGGATGAAAATACGAGAGATGTTTCCCTTAGACGGAAAACCACCATCGTAATTGCGGCCAACCCTAGTCAATCTCGTATCAACATCGGGAGGAAAATATGTTACGACAAAGGCAACAATCTCATCTATGATAACGAGGCTGCGAAATTGAGGCCTCGACCATGGCCCTATTGCTCATCTTCCTTTTCAATTGGCCTAGATACCTAAAAGTCATTCGTAGATTAAAACATAAATAATGTTAAAGAAGGTATATTGTTAACGCTCAAATTATTTAGAAATAGAATAAATTCAATTACCTCTCAAATGGATACATCCATACGTATTGAGCTGGACCACCGAGCTCTAGCTTCGTATGCCAAGTGGACCGGTAAATGCTCCATAGAATCAAAGAATGAAGGAGGAAATATCTTCTCAAGTTTGCACAAAGTCACTACGATGCTCTCCTCAAGCTTTTTCATGTGATCAACACGCAGTGTGGTCGATGTTAACGCTCGAAAAAACTCACTTAACTCTGTTAACGCCACCCAGATATTTTCAGGCAAGAGACCCCTGAGAGCAATCGGAAGTAGCCTATCCAGCAAAACGTGGCAATCGTGACTCTTCAAACCCTTCACTTTCCCCTCCTCTACATTGACACAGTTACCAATGTTAGACGCGTAACCATCTGAAAGCCTTAAATCCTTGAGCCATTTCAGGAGGAGGAGCTTCTTTTCCTTTGTAAGCACGTATTGAGCCATCGGTCTAACTGGTTTACCATTGACGTATTAGACAACACTCTGGAGATTATTGTCTCATAAGTCATAACTAAGATATCCAGAAAACAAAGACCCACATCATTACTGCTGAGCACACTGCACTCTCTGGACCCCACCACCGTGCATGTCATCATCTACATCGTAAGCTTCAATGTTGACATCGTGAAGGGTTGTCTCCTCGCACTCATCAAGCTCCATATTTGTCATCTGCGATGAAGGCTTAGGAGGGCTTACGCCCTCTAGGGCCTTGCATTGTTCGGAAGTCGAGGAATCTGGGAAGTCGGCCAGAAGTGGATGTATAATTTGCCCCTCATGAATGGTCTTTGGTACATTGGCATCCCTTCGTCATTTATTGCCTTGAATTGATCGGCTTAACAACTTCTCCAGGTTGGGATTTGATGAGGAGCACTGCACATTATCTAGATGAGTCAAGATAAATTGGAAGCCACATAATGCCTCAAGCAGGGTCAACGCGTGCTTTCAACAAATATGTCATCACCCTTTCGCTTGAACTTTGGGTGCTCTTTACATTGTAGTACAAAGACTATGTCTCCGAGTAAGAGTGTCGGGAGCTTCGTCGGCTTCTCTGGAAATGTAATTTTCTGTCCATTTGCATACCCTTCTCCATGACCACTTCCAAGACCTTCTTCTCTGTCTGACCTTTTCGCCCTTGCATTGTGGGCAGCGGTCCTTGTCATTGATAGGGTATATGGTATAGGGTATAGGGTATAGGGTATAGGGTGTAGGGTATAGGGTATAGGGTGTAGGGTATAGGGTATAGGGTATAGGGTATAGAGTATAGTGTATAGGGTATAGGGTATAGGGTGTAGGGTATAGTGTATATTATATAGGGTATTAGGTTTAGGGTTTAGAATTTATTTATTTTTTCAAAAATAATATTTATTGATTCATATTTATTTTTTTGAGAGTAATTTAAAATAACTTTCATATTTTATATAAATAAAAATAATGGCATTATAAAATTAAAATTAATAAATATTTATGATTTATTTATTTTTTCAAAAATATCATAAATATTTATGATATTTTAATGTTTTTTAGTTTGTTATTTTGTTAATTAGTTCTAAAAATAAACAAAAATTACATTTTATTATCAGCAACGGAATATTTTCGTCGATAAATAAAAAATATTAAATTATCGGCGGCGGAAATATTCCGTCGGTGTTTAATAAAAAAAAACATTTAATTTCATCGTCGGAATTTTTCCGACGCTAATAAATTAAAAAAAATTAATTATTTAGCGTCGGAAATATTCCGACTTGTAATATTTCAAAAGAAAAATAAAAAATATTTTAATTTCACCGTCGGAATATTTCCGACGCTGATAAATAAAAAAATAAAAAAATGATATATTTTCACCGGCGGAATAATTCCGTCGCTGATAAAGATTTAGCGGCGGAATATTCCGTCGGTAAATCAACCGCCAAATTAGCGACGGAAATAAATGAATATTCGAGGAATATTCGTTTTAGCGGCGGAATTAAATTCCGTCGCTAAATTTGACGCCAAAATAATTCCGACGCTAAAGCCTATATTCCGCCGCTATTTAGCGACGGAATCTGTCCGTCGCTGATAATTCCGTCGCTAAATGACATGTTTCTGGTAGTGGAAGGTGTTTTCATTTTGAGTAATAATTTTTATGTGTTTAAGTAATAGTTGATATTGTTATAAATAATAGTACTACACTTGTAAAGTAATAGTTGGTATTGTTATAAATAATAGTACTACACTTGTAAAGTAATAGTTGGTATTGTTATAAATAATAGTACTACACTTGTAAAGTAATAGTGTTTTCCGAAAAATAGTTTTAATAACTGTTTTTATTTTGAGTAATACTTCTTATTTGTTTAAGTAATAGTTGATATTGCTATAAGTAATAGTATTACACTTGTGAAGTAATAGTGTTTTTTTTTTTTTTTAACTAATAATAGTTTTAGGAACTGTTTTAATTTTGAGTAATACTTCTCATTTATTTAAGTAATAGTTGGTATTGTTATAAATAATAGTACTAAACTTGTGAAGTAATAGTGTTTTTTTTTAACTAATAATAGTGTTAGGAACTGTTTTAATTTTGAGTAATACTTCTCATTTGTTTAAGTAATAATTGGTATTGCTATAAGTAATAGTACTACACTTGTGAAGTAATAGTGTTTGTATTACATTTGAAAAAATTGGTGAAAACGAGCTTTTGTCTTTTTTAAAACAGATATTACGTTTACTTATGAACAATGTTACTTTATATGTATACAATCATTACATTAAGAGATGGTAACTATTACTTTTTTTAAACCACTGAATAGCCGAAAAAATAATATAAAAACTAAAAAAAAAGCAAAAAGAAAAAAATAATAATAAAAAAAAATAACAAATCCTAGTACATAATAAAAAAAATAATAAAAAAAGCAAAAAGAAAAATAATAAAAAAAGCAAAAAGAAAAAAAATAATTAAAAGAAAAAAAATAATTAAAAGAAAAAATATAATAAAAAGAAAAAAAATAATAAAAAAAAAAGCAAAAAGAAAAGAAATAATAAAAGAATGTCACCCAAATTATGCAAACAGAAGTAGTATGTCGGTAAGAGAGTCTTCCGCACAGTCACTTGGGCATGGAAGCTACCTGGGTCATGGGTCCGGGCTTTGGGTTATTCCGACCCGTCTCATCCATGAGACGGGTATTGTTGTTCTCACAGGAGACCAACTCTTGATAATTTTATTTCATAGGGACGTGGTTTGGGTTAGAAAGAGGGATTAGTACGTAATTTTCTTATTAAATTTTCTCATTGAAGTATCCCTCCTAATGTGTATGAGAAGATTCAAGGATGCAAATAAGTTTAATAAACTGAAGAGACAAATCACTAATTAGCTTGTAATCAGAAATAAAGGTTCGAGTCTACGCGTAAGAAAGAAAACGAAAGGGTGAAAGTACACGCATAATGCGGTCGCATAACTTACATAGAGGTCGCAATTTTGGGGCTCTGCATAAAAGTAGATGACAGAGCTATCATCCACATGGTGCAACTGCTTAGGAGTTTGGATGCGTTTTCTTGTATGACAATAAGGTTTAGGGAGTCATTTAGAGTTTTGGTTTGTATGACTTACATAAATATTGTGTGCTGAGAAAGTTGGAGAGAATCACTGAAAGTCACATGAGAGTCGAAGCCAGCATGCAGGCCTTTGGAGCGCCCTCTTGAGGCATTTCAAGAATGGTTGGATGCATGTCTAGGGGATGTGTGAGGGGTTGTGTGTTCATGGAGAGGCACTGTTCTAATGTTCTTTCTAAAGAGAACATGTGCGGCATTGTAGTATCATAAATTGTTGATATTAGTAAATATTTTGGCTTGTTAGCGTCCATACGATTTTTGGATGAACTGAGTGAATAAATCTTGTGTTTCTTTCTTATTAACTACTTTCATATGAATTGTTGCGTGCATATTATTTCTCATTATCTGTTACTAGTATGTGCTAGTACCGTAAAGGTACCCAAACATAAATGACAAGGAAAGTGGCAATGTAACATCAAACTTGCATAGATGAGAAGAAATGGTTTTTCCTTTCAATAAAAGATAATCGTAAATATGTATTAAGCTATATATACTCAAGATCGTAATGAGCTGGTTTATTAGAAGATTATATGAATTGAACTTAGACGTGTCCATTTTATAAACCGAACCGGTCAACCGGGAGGTTGAAAACCGGTCAAAACCGGTCATTGGCAAAGAAATACTTATTTGGGCGTTACTTGCCATTGGATAGATAATTCATGGAAAATTCAAAAAAGATTAATTGCTTACAAAGATTTTGAGCCACCGCATTCCGCGGAAAATATTTGTGCGAAATTGCTTGAGATTTTTCTTGAATATGGTATTTTAAATAAAATATTTACTATTTCATTTGACAACGCAAGTGCTAATACGGCTAGTTTGCCCGATTTAATTACCGTTTGTCAACCCTCACTTGGGGGTAAGTTTTTTCATATTAGATGTTTATGTCATATAATTAATTTATGTGTTAGAGATGGTTTAGATGCATTAGAAACTAATGTTAAGCCAATTAGACGAGCTCTTCAATTTATTTCAAAAAAAAATTCTAATACAAAAAAATGGATAAAGTTTTTAAGAAGTAAAAATGTGCTGGACAAATATTTTACTTACGATGTTCCAACTAGGTGGAATTCCACCTATAAAATGTTAAGCGATGGTTTTGCTTATAAAGATCTCCTAATGCAATGTTTATGTCAATTGGCTATCATGAACCTCTATTTACTTATCATTGGAATGCATGCATTAATTTATGTGAATTGTTAAAGATTTTTAATACCGCTACTTTGGCTTTTTCGGGAGTTTATTATCCAACTTCCGTTTTGGTGCTAGAGCATTGTATTGCAATTGTTACTATTTTTGACAATTTAAAAGAATGCCCTATTTTAAAACAATGCATTTTTAACATGAGACAAAAGTGGCTTAAATATTTTGACACTATTCCGTCTCTTTTCTTGGTTGCAAAGTTATTAGATCCTCGAGTTAAATTAGATGATTTAGAGTCCATTATAACTTATTATTATATGAAATTATATCCCGATGGTGACGGTATTTATGAACTTCCGTCAATTATTGTTAATGACACAAAAAATGATTTGATTAACCTTTTAATGAGTATAATGCCTTATATGGAAACACTTCTCAAAGCCAACAACATGAATATGATTCCTCTACTTCTCAACCAAGTTTTACTAGTGGGGATCCATATAGTTTTATTGCAAATTTGTATAGTAAAAAATATGGTCCTTCTCGAGGTTCATCTTCATCATCATCAAACCTTCCCGCGGAGTTAGAAACCTATTTCACTACAAACTTTGAATTAAATCAAGATCCAAATTCAAATGAATTTGATGTTTTACAATGGTGGTCAAGAAGGAAAGACATTTATCCTATACTTTCCATAGTTGCTAAAGAAGTATTAGCCTCTCCCGCTTCAACGGTGGCGGTTGAATCGGCATTTAGCGTTGGTGGAAATGTTTTGGATGAAAGACGTTCTCAACTAACAAGTGAAAACTTGGAACATCAACTTTTACTTGGCGATTGGGTTAGAGCGGAAAAAAGGCAACAAGACATGCCTTATGATGAGGATCTATTGGATCCAAGATATCAATACGATGTCGAGGACTCCACGAAAAGTAGTGATGAATGAATGATGTTTTAGATTAATTTTTATTTTAATTAGATTAGTTTAGACTTTAGATTAGATTTAATTTTAATTAATTGTAATAGTTAGGTTGAGGTAAAGGCTCCTAAATGTCCCCCCTTATTTATAAAAGGGTAAGGTTGGTTGTCCCCCTCTTTGTAATTTTATTTTGATTAATAAAATTTAAGGGTACCGTCCCTTTTTTCTTTTATATACTTGTTTCTTTTAAAAGAAGTTAAGTTTTCTTTCTTTCAAAATTCATAACTTTTTTTATAAACCTTTTTTCAAAAAATGTATGTAGATAACTTAAGTTTAAAATAGTCTTATTTATCCAAAAAAAAAATTGAAAAAAATTAAAAGTTAACTTTTTTCAAAAAACCGTTAACTTTCATTTCTTTAAAAATTCATAACTTTTTTTATAAACCTTTTTGTAAAAAATGTATGTAGTAAACTTAAGTTTAAAATAGTCTTATCTATCCAAAAAAAATTGAAAAAAAAAATAAAAGTTAACTTTTTTCAAAAAACCGTTAAAAAAATTAACTGAAAAATGATATGCTCGGCCGAGCAACACCAAAGACTCGGCCGAGCAACCCTCAACCCCTAAACCCTAAAAGGGTTGCTCGGCCGAGCAGCACCAAAGACTCGGCCGAGCAACCCTCAAAACCCTAAACCCTAAAAGGGTTGCTCGGCCGAGCAACACCAAAGACTCGGCCGAGCATATCCAAACCGTCAAACCGGAGGTTAACCGGATAACCGTTAAAACCGTGAACCGCCTAAACCGTAACCGGTTGAGCCGGTTAGGCGGTTCGGTTCCGGTTGGGCATTTGAAGGTTTGAAACCGCCGGTTTTCAACCGGCTAACCGCCGGTTTGTTCAACCGGCCACGTCTAATTGAACTCAAGATCTCCGATTAAGCTAAAACACTCCACTAACGGATGAATGAATATTCTTTAATGTCAATCACTTCACTTGATTTCATTTGAAAACTTGCTTATGGTTTCTTTCACTTATGAGTCTTAATGTATGATCCACATATGCCCAAAACATTAGCATCAAGTATGCAACTATGTTTTCTGAATTTGACGTACGAGACAAAAAGTTTGGACCAAGTTTAAGCTTATGCAACATTTCGCCGTGTCCTACGTTATTTCCTTTGTTTCCCTTCTGGTTTTAGTCATAGAAACAACGGCCATTAACATTAATCCGATCGAGATTTCCTCTAATCAATGCATTATAATGTCATTCTTTACTTATTACTATCTATACTTTGTTTCATAGTAACGATCTACCTAATGTGCAAGCAATATTGCAAACAACATCTGTTACGATTCAATCTTAAAAGCATATCCTTATTCAACATCACTGTGTTTCCCAGAAAGAAAAAGAGAGTACCAAAAGCAACTCCAACACAGCTATATATGATATGAACATCTACAAAACAATCCTTGATTGCAATAATGGGCATTAATAAATAGAATCTGATGGAGTTATTAATGATATTATCTGCAACAAAGACTTAAAATCAGAAAAATATTCATTTACTAATTTTTTTTACTGATATGATTTGCAGCATATATAGCAATGGCCATATGGACTAAGAAATCAGAATATGGCGTTTGGAAATGGAGATGAAATGATTATGCCTTTCGGGGATAATCCTAATCCCATGTGGTCTACTGATTTTTTCCCTTAGAAGAAATTTCACTCTTGTCAACAGTAATACAGAAGTGGCTTTTTATTTTTTTTGGCATGTCTTCCGGGGACACCCCCAATCCCTCGTGGAATATGTTCGTCTGTTTTGAACTCCATTGGATTGGTTTTTGCTGCATGTATTTTGGTGCTTGTTTTGATACTTAGCAATGTGATTGTTTGTCATGTTCAAGTTTCTGTCGTTAACTCTTTCGAAATTCCTTTTTATCCTTATATTTGATCCTACAAAATGTGTTCCTCTTGAAGTTGCTCTTGTTTAAGCTGTAATTTTCCATTAAGAGGTACATGAATGTCGTTGCTCATTGCTGAGGAAGTATTATTCTTTTTTTTTTGGAAAATAAATGTCCCAATAAGATTGCTGTGACTAATATGAACTGTATTAATGCCAGGATAACCAGATTAGGTAAATATTATAGGTGTTATATTGAATACTTGAATTAGCCACAGCATCATACTCCGTACATTGTAATCTTAGCATCTCAAAAAGCATACATGTACGCACCTTTTTTGCGTCTTAACATCTATCGGACAAATCACATAGTTTCCAGCTAAAATGTTACTGTAATCAGATCAATATAAGTCCTGCAATTATGAAGATGATATAATCATTATTTGAAACATAAATACTATTCCTAATAATCAAGAAATATGATAGTACTTTTTTGAGGATTTTAGATACATTTTCTCAAGACGTCAAGGTTCAAGAAATTCGAGTTCTGTTTTCTTGTTCTTTTGTTGGTATTTACTTCTGTAGCACTTAACATACAGTTGCATATAGCATCAGTCATTATAGGATGATCCTATAGACGTAAGACTTTATGCTTAGACATTTTCAGACAAAAGGCCAGAGCTAAGTGGTGCAGAAAATCTTTCAACTTGGGCACTAAATTTTTTTCTTATGGCTTAGAAATATAACTATGCGGAAATGCCTACCACCATATAGTTCTATAAAAATAACTTAATTACTGTGGATAGCGGCATATTTTGACTAGAGTGTGTTCTCTAAAACGTCTTTTGTGCGATTGGGGAGGGTTATTTTAAACTAAGGAATATATTTCCCCATGCAAGCATGCATACTTTGTTGAATTCCAAAGCTATGGTTAGACCCTCACTACTATTAGCTCAAGAAATTGTACGCTTAACTTCTTCAACACATGTGAATAATATGAAAGAAAAAAAGATTCCGCTCTGATCAAGGAGTCCACAGTTGACACGTCTAATAATTAAGGGATATCTCAATGTTTATATTTGGAGTTTGTAACAATTACGAATTGTTTTGACGTAACAAGATAGTTAATCACCTGTGGGGGCTAAAGTCAAAAACATTTGGAAATGAAAGGGGAGAATTTTCAAAAGTGGACTTTATCAGTGGAATATTAGACTTTCTAGAGGACTTTAACTTGGAAAAAACAGCTGGAAACTTCTGCAACTCACTTCGTCTTTGTTTTCGACTTCCAAATTTAAGAAAAAAGACGTAAAGAGGCAATAACAAGAGGGAAAAAATAGTTAACGAAAATAGAGGAAACGGAAGGGAGAAGTAGGAGAGCTGAAAGCCATCATCAGATGTTCAATACAGCACATAAATGAGAACAATCAAAAGAAATGATAGTGATGTAAAGAGAAAGAGCAGAACCATTTACTAATTCAGTTTTAATGGTCACACTTGATCATTACATCTTTACATAAAGGTACTACATTGTACCACTATAATCGTATTAAGCAAGCTATCGCTAGAATAAATTTGATTACAACTTGGTTAACCGAAATTTTCCAAATATTGAAATTAACCCCGGAAACAGTACTGAAAATGATTTTTTGTTACTTGAATGAGTAAAGACGCCAGTGTTATTTGGAGACAACAATATTTCACTTGACTCAAGAATCTTCCATATTTAACCAACAATTGTCTTGTACAAGTTTAAGCCCACTTGAGCATATGTAGATGCTTAAAAAGAATGATTCTTTTGGAACCAAACATAGAGGAAAAAGCTTTTGATTGATGCAACTCTCTAAGCCATTGATTTTCATCAATCATTTTTGTTGAACTCTAGATTCCAATTTGTTTGGGAAGCATATCACATTTCTTGTTCAGTAATACATATTCAAAGCGAACTTTGTCCAAAAACCCTGTTCTGTCTGCTTTGGATACAGTTATTGGCCATGTTCGTGAATCACTTTTAGGGTTGTTTTTGTCTATTTTTCTACTTCTAGTTTTACGAGCTATTTTAACTTCCACACAAGAACATCTTTTTCCAATAAAATAATAAAATTGGATTTAAAAAAAAAATACAATACAAAAACACTATTTAGGAACCGAATTATCGTATCACTATGTTAATTTGGCCACTTGAAACAGGTAGAAAATATATGATTTCTGAAAAGACCAGTTACCTATAAAATTTCAAACTAAGATCAGTCACCTGTGACTTCTTTTTCTTTTTATTTTTGAAAGAAATTGTAATGACCCCAAATTTCCACAACAATAATAATACTTAATTAATATTAAAATAACCTTCAATGGCTACTAAAACCATAATTCAAACACTAACCACAATTTGAAATAACTTAAATGCGGACAACGGTAATAATTTCAACGACTAGTACAATTCACTAGCTCAACAAAATCTTTAAAGTCTTACAAACTCTCAATACTGCATTAACTGACTAAAGATTCTAAAATGAAATAAGCCAAAACGATCCTTGAACTCCTTATGAAGTTCTCCCGAACCGTTTCACATTCTTCCTATATAAAATCTGAAAGAAAAGAAGATGAAAGGGTGAGCGAACAATGCCCAGCAAGTTCATATACAACCCCTCCGGTTACTAAGGAGGAGTTGACCTGAAGGAATATCAAACGATACAACTTTCAAGTAACAATCGAAGACATAACAGAACACAAATTCGAAATAGTTATTTACCAAATCTCAAACCAAATGTCTTTCAAAATCTCAACGGTTTCACAAACTGAGTTGATAAATATTTTGGAGTTCCAATGATGACGAAATCGATTCAAATTGACTCGAATGATTTACTTAATTAAAAACCGTCCCATACCAGTTTTAATTAACTAAACCATTCACAGATTATAAGGAAATTCAAAGGACTGATAAGCTGAACAAAGTTGACTCGAATGATCTAATTATCTACAACCGTCCCATACCAGCCGTAGATAATCAAATCATTCACAGACATCATGATCACATAAGTGGTCCACTGACCTTATCAAACCAAAATCCCATAAATGGAACAAAAGCCCACAAAGAGCACTAATACCCACAAAGAAAACAAAATCCCACAAAGAGCACTAATACCCACAAAGGGAACAAAAGCTCACAAAGAGCACTAATACCCACAAAGGGAACAAAAGCCCACAAAGAGCACTTATACCCACAAAGGGTTCGAAATCCCACAAAGGGCACAAGGTTGACTCCGCAGAGTCCTAAGTTGGCCCGAAGGCCAAAATATCACATATACCCCGCCGAAGCAGGTTGTCTAACTTAGTGATCATTAATGGAACAAAATCATATCATATCAAAACTCATTTTTTTATACAAAATACGATCTTTCACAATAACAATAAAATTCCGTCTTTACGAAACCAAAAGAACGATTTAAGCAAACGAATAGCAAAAGATTAGCAAATAACGGTAAGCGAGGGAGTCAAAACAAATACTGACGCGAGGTCAGCTTTTAGGTATCAAATGAAACGTACATCGCCAAGAAATATGCGGAAACCTAAACAATGAAACGGAGCGAAAATCAATTAACTTAAAGATGTATAATCCCTTACCTTCGATTGAGGTCTTTCTTAAAGTACTTGAACGACAACAAAGCCTTCACTAGTGCCTTCAAAATCTCCTCCTTCCTTCTTCAGTCTCGCCTTCTCCGTTCCACTAAAACAATAAACATTTCTTTCTAACTTCTCTTGGTGTACGAGCTCTCTAAGACTCACATCACTATTTATACTCCATCTTGAAACTCTTTCACAAGTTATAACCATCAACATTATTACCTAATTTATTGTGTCCTAATTAATATTCATTATTAGTATGATTAATTTTCTTAATAATTATTCTACTAATTACTCCTTAACCGCTACAATTATTATCACTTATAACCTTCCTCATAATTACCTTGTTAAAAACGGCTAATGATTACTTCGAATTAATGACCCGCTTTAAATCCAAAATTAACCTCCCTACTTAATGACCATTAATATTTATTATTATTTATTTTATTTATTTTTTTAAACCTAGCCCAAAAGGTATTCTAAGCCCATTACGTAACTTAAGCCCAAAACAATTGGCCCACAACTTCTAACCCAACTAGAATAACAAATAATAAAATCATTTATTAATTAAAAAGGGTCAAATTCATTAATAAAATAAAAGGGTTTTACTAAATCTAAGCCCAATACCAAAGCCCAACTCATCTAAATAATTTAAACCCACATAATATAATTCCTAGGACTTCAATATAATTATTAGTCCCTCTAAAAGCCTAATTGAAAATTTAACAATTTACCAAATAATCCTCGAAAATTTTTGGGTTATTACATAAATTTTCTTTTGCTGATATTAATAAATGTTCTACCTAGAATACTTAGTCTGCAACTCTGAAGATAGAAAGAAGATGATAAGGCATAATGTTTGCAGAAGTCACGACCCATAGACAATTCAGAAATAACTTACCCTAAAAAGATACTACTACCTCCGTCTCAAAATGAAGGTCCATTTTGTTTCTGATCATAAACAAAAATGAACATTCATTTTGGGAAGGAGGGAGTACAAGATAAAAGATGAAAAATGACTACATTGGTATCCATTGATTGATACGAAGAGATATTTTAATGGGGGAGAACGTAAGTATCCACCACGAACCATGCAAGTTAATAATAGAGAGACACTCTGAACAATAGATAAATCTTAATGTCATTATTTCATTATTTGCAATTCATACATTAACTAACTAGGAATCTTAACGTAAACAAATTACAATTCTTGAGGCAATAAAAAACGTAGTAGAGGGTATTATCGGGTCAAGAATCATGTGAAAAATCAAGACGGTTCCATTTGTTGGTAGTACTATCAATGTAAGCAGAAGCCTTCCTATCAATACCAACATCAGCAACCACACGTCCAGCTCTGTCTTGATCGCTTGGATACACTTTGTAAGCCCTTAAAGAATCATCCCACCACGTATCTCCGTCCCCTCTTCTACTCTTCTTAGCTTTGAAGATGCTAAGAAAAGAGAATGATGATTTCTTCTGCCTATTTCCTCCCATAGTTTCTTTTCTTTCTTTTCGTTTCCTCACTTGAAGGTTGCAAAAAGAAAGTTGTTTCAAGTGACTCTATTTTGGTTTGTATGAGCAGTGTTGAGTTTGTGTTATATTTATAGTTGGATGTGGGCTTTGTTAAGAGCTTTTGAGGATCAAAGGGGGAGGGGGGGGGAATCTTGAGAGTTAATCAAGGCTGTTGATTTGATCGATGGTCTGCATTAAATGAAGTGAAGTTACAGGATAGTAGGTAAAATTTAGGCCAGGAATCTGGTTTTATGGACCTCTGCTTTCTGTTGACTGAAACATCATTAGTGGGCTTGTTGATCTTTCTTTGAACTTTCATTTCATCTTTGAACAAATACATATCTTCCAGTCTCCCTAATTTCTTTCACCCTAACACTTGTTTTCATTTCATTTTTAATTTTTGATCATGGTTGTTTTGTATTTTTTTTATTTGGTCCAAACCATTGGTGGAGCCACAGCATATTAAATGGGGCAGCAGCCCCCATTTAATTTATAAATGATTTTTTTGTGTTATTTTTACAAAACATTGTTAATTTCAGGGGTTTTAGTGCAATAAATAAAAAATGCCCCCATTTATATCAAGAAAGAATACACTATAAATTATTTTTACCCCCTTTTAGCTGGTACAAAATTTGTGAAAATGATCTTATCTTACTCCCGTTTCGGAAAAATCCTGGCTCCACCACTTTCGAAGCACTGTATCTGAACCACTAGTATTCCCGGTCATCACGGCGAGACTCTCACAACTAAGTTTTAACGATGCTGCATTCACATGACTAGAGCCCAACATCTCTGGTTAAGCTATAACAACCCCTAATTACCCACAGTGCACATCTAGGTTTTACTTATGGTTGCTACTCAAGTTATGAAAGTAGAATATATAGGTTTCATAGCTTTGTTTACTCTATGAACAAATGGCCTTTTCAACTTGTGTATTAAGACCAGAAAGTGATTCATAAGAGAATTAACAGATTCTTGTAAAGGTTAATTTAAAGTGCTATGTTCCATATAAATATGGCCTCTACCAAATCAAATACACAAACAAATTATTTTACAAGTACCATCTACCTTGTACTCCTAGTTCCTATATACTCCCTCGGTCCCACTCGAAAAGACACAAAATACCATTTTGGGTGTCCCATTTAAAAGGGCACACTCCCAAAATGGAAACCTTTTAATACTTCTTTATTCATAGGACCCACTTGCCATACCCACAATAACTACACACTTACTATTCCCTACCCCACATTCTCTCTCCTGCCTCACTTTCCATACTCACAACACTTACTCCATTATACACTCTCCTTACTTCCTGTGCTACGTCCATTTTGTGTCTTTTCGAATGGGACGGAGGAAGTATGTTGTTTCTCAATATACCTGAGTTGCTTTAAAGATTGTGCATGATATAGCTAAGATGCCACTTATAAAAGACACTAATAAAAAAGGCATGCATTGTTTTAGGGAAGAAGATAGATGCATGTAAAAGAGCAAAGAACAAAGTCCAAAGAACACTCTACGAGCTTATTAAAATGTATTGCCTTCAAAGAACCTGCAGATATTTTCATTCGCTTTAATACAGTGTTCGAAAAAATAAACTAAGTAACGATGTCGCTGCAAGCTGTCTAGCTTTTGGGATTCTTTCTAAACCATGTTTGGCACAAGAAGTTGGCAAATCCCACCTTGTACTTCAAACTACAGAATCATTTATTTGATTAATCGGCCTTTTTAACATCTTAATTTGTTATTAAACCACTATGACATTACTTTCTTTGTATTTTTTTATACTCCTGCTGTCCTCCATCAGTAGACAACTTTGTTTGTGTCACTTTTCAACAGGCTTTAGACGCAATGGGCATGAAAATTCTCTAATATTTACTTAATTAAACACGTGTTTATTGGTGCTTAGCTAGATTGATCAATTACTTAGCTAAGTAACCTCTTTAAGCTCAAGAATATGCCTTACAAAAAGGATCAAGATTAATAACACTCTTAAATACTTGTAAATCAGAAAAAAAAATTGAATTCAAATCTGTTTCGAAGAAAGTTCCAAGATTAATATTCTCTGTGTAATTTCATTCACATTGGTCAAAAATTAGAGGAATATATAATCATAATTATTATAAAGATTATATACTGCACGTTATATTCCATTATAGGAAAGTGAACGGTGTTGTTTTATATCATGAACATAGAGGAGAAGAAAGGAAAATAAGTTTTGTGGTGTACAGAAAGCATTGCTATATTTGTGTAAATCATGCTCTAATACGGCACTGAATTACCAAGTGTTTCGTATGTATAGGCTTTAGAGTTAAGGAAAAAGATAGAACTGCAGTTTTCGTTACCCCTCAAGGAGTTATCTTTCTAGAAGCTGGCAGACCCGTCTCAATAATTATAAAGGTCATGTTCTAAATATAAATATTGAGGCCCTTAATATTTAAAATTTTTAGCCCAACCAACAACCAAGTAGGAAAAAAGAAAAAAAAGAAGAACATAAATGTAGTGCACAAGAATTGAACTCAAGCCATTTGCATTTCATATCTATCATGTCCACCAGAGCAAGTATATTCCATTGTAATTAGTCTGGCGTCTATAATATATATACTGAACTTAAAAAATTTGGGGCCCTTTAATTTTTTTGGGTCCTGTGCAATTGGGCTGCTTGCACATGCTTAAAACCGGGTCTGGAAGCTGGTTAATAACACGAGAAGGAAGATATTTTCTGCACTAATGGAGGAAAAAGTGAACACTGAAGTACAGGAATCTGAATATTTTGCCTAAAATAATTAGAAACTTTAGAAAGCTGAGGAAAGTATAAAGTGAAACGCGAAATACACTTTGAGCCATTACAATGCAGAAACAAGCTGGGAAGGTGGGCAAAAAGCCTAAAACAACATAATAGGAGCTAAAAAACATACTCCCTCCGTTCCAAAATGAATGTCCAAAAAATTCAAATTTTCTCTTGATCAAGAGTAAATATGAACATTTTTTGGACATTCATTTTGGGACGGAGGGAGTAGTAAATTGATGGATCCACTCATTGTTATTCTGAGCATGATCTATATAGACACATAGATCCATGGATCTATACATCTCGATCGGAAAAGAATCAAGAGAAAATCAGTAGAGAAGTTGCATTATTGTAGCATAGCAAGTCCAGTTTGGTACATAGAAATGCAAGAAGATTGAGAGTATATTTTCTGAACAAAAACATTGCTTCAAATCTGCAACATGGAAAGTGATATTCTCTAAATTTGTAATCTGTTAGGAATGGCTCAGGGAGTATTGCGCTAGCTAGGTGTTTTTTCGTCCATGGTGCTTGATGTTAATTAAGAAAAGTTGCAATGGTATTGAGGTAGCATATTTGTTTTGGGAGCATCTCGATCCTTTTTTTCAAAATGCATCCAAGGGTATCATCTATTAAGTTGATTAACAAAAATGTCTTTTCTCCAAATAAAAAAGAAAGGAAGAAAATTACAGACTGCATACTGTTCATCATTATGTCAGAATGATATTGCAATAGGCGTAAACCGCTTTCTATGCATTTCCATCAGCAGTATATCACAAACCATTTTGCTTTACCAAATACTCCTTCCATCCCAAAAGTAGTTCCATTTGACACTTTAAACTTTTTATGAATGATGTTTTACGTACTTGTACCTTCTTGAAATTGCACTATAATTATGTCTTCTTTTTTTTTTTTTTGGAAAATGAACTTTGGCTGTTCTATTTTACAAAGGATGGTATGTTTCGTTTTTCATATTAATTCTGACGATGCTTCCTTGGTTTGGTTCTATGCCAAGTTATTATCCAACATTTGAAATTATTCCTCTCAAAAGAATTTGCTTTTGACTGTGTGTGAGGTGAGGGAGCAAGTATTTGAATACATTAGCCTCTTTTTCAGCAGTGGAAAGGCCATTTAATTTCTCATTACTTTCTGATGGAACCGACATAATAGAAGGTGCAATCTAAACATTCTTGAACTCATTTAGCGCACTACTCTCTTAGTCCCGAAATGATCTTCCAACTTTTTTTTGTTATTCTTACGAAGATACTTTGAGCGATAAATTTAGGTTAATTTCATTTTAACTACTATCAGTAACAATTTTTAGATGTTCATTAGGATAGTTATTTCAACCTAAAATTATTGCTCAATGTATCTTCGCATAGAAAAGAAAAGAGTAGGAAGATCATTTCGAGACGGAGGGAGTTTAACATAATTGCTACGTACTGTTATGGAATATCAGCGCCATTGACTGGTAAAATCAAAGAGAATTAGAACAAAAGAAGTTTCTTTGATGAACAAAGATCATAAGCACAGTTCAATCAATCTACAACACTGCATGTTATTCACGTCATTATTTGTTCTTACACTTGCTACATATGAACCATAAAACAAACGATAACTACCATTTCTGAGCCACAAGAAAATCTAGAAGAAAGATAATTTAAGACCGGTTTGAATCCAATGAAATGTTTGATTAAGTAGCTAGGTGGAAGAATCTAGATGGTTCCATTTGTTTGTGGTACTGTTGATATAAGCAGAAGCCTTTCTATCAATACCAACATCAGCAACAACACGACCAGCATTGTCTTGATCACTCGGATACACTTTGTAAGCCTTTAAAGAATCATCCCACCACGTATTCGCTTCTCCTCTTCGACGGCTCTTAGTTTTGGATGAGCTAAAGCTTCCTCCCATACCTTATGGTCTTTATTCAAAGACAACAAAGAATGATAACTTGAAGAAAGAGAGAGAGAGAGAGAGAGAGAGAGAGAGTGTGTTGTTTCTCTGGTAGTTGTTGTAGTATTGCTACTAACTCTATGGGTTTCTTGTAGAGCTGAGGCTCTGTTGTATTTATAGTTGGATGATTTAAAGAAGGAGAATCTTTAAAGTAGATCAAGACCTCACATGAGAATGGTCCAAACAATTTATGAAGTTTAATATATTTCATTTTTGTAGTAGGTAAAAACATAGGCCAAGATCTTGTATTGTGGACCTCTGCTTTTTTTAAAGTTTACTGAAAGAGCAAACAATTGACCAGTGACCACTTTTTTGTGTAATTTCTTTTACCAAAGGAAACTTCAATAAAAATACTCTTTCCGTCCCATAATAAAAGGTTGTGCAAACCATTTTCATCATCCATCTCTAGAAAAAAAAATAATGTTTCTATAACAGAGAATAGTTTAGGTGCAATTTTGCTGAGGCTTTTTTTTTTTTTTTTTTTTTTTGTACAAAGGTGAAATGTAATGAAGGTACAAGCAAGCTAGACTAGATTCTTGAAAGTGTGCCTCTTGACCTCTTTTCTCAGTCGTGTTATTAGTTTTTTTTTCTCTTGATACGAAGATTACTTTATGCTGTAAAATATAACGCAGGTGGATTAGGAAAGTAAGTCGAAAAGAACATAGTAAGAAAACCAACACCCATATGTACCTTCTTAGAAACAGAGCTTGTCTACCTTTTGACTTGACCCTTCCTGCGGATTCTCTTGGAAACACTTACTGGTATCAGGAAATCATTGGCAAATACACTTTGTAAATGTTTTTTTAGGTTGTTTAGACTAAAAAGTTTGGAAGGCCCGATTTTTTTTTGGAGTTTGATATGTCAACACACTATTACCAATAGTCATTAAAGTGGGAATTAAACCGTTGCTGCATATAATTCAAAGTACATACACTGAGTGCATATTTCAAAAACTTATTTTTGATCTCTTCACGAAACTAAAAAAAAGAGCATCTAATTTCATAGGAAGGTTGTGAATGTCCAAAGACTAATAATTAGCTTGCCAAACGGCTCTAGCTCAAGCGGCATCCGGTATCCCCAATTTTTTTTTTTAAAAAAGACTAATTAGCTTAAGACCTACTTTAGGCTAATGAGCACAGAGTGAAATTCAGTAACGCACTATGAAATAATGAGTCAAAGACTCAAAGGGAATGAGTTTTTTGCACTGATGATGCTTACTAATTCAAAAAAGAGGAATCAGAAACTTCATTACATTTATGGCTATAGGCTATGTCTTGAGCATAGATTAGGGGCATAATCGTACTTGATGACCGAACAAAAAAAAAAAAAACAAGAAGAAAAATCTCATTTTTCTTGGTGGAAGTAAAATACCTAGTTTAGCATCTTCTGTTCAGATGGCATTTATCAAACAAACACTCCCTCCATCCCGGAAAATAGTCACAATTGACAAGCATTTTTTAAGGATGATGATTTACTTGACCTTACCTTATCGAAATTGCACTAAGGCTGCTGTCATTCAGAAATTAGACTATTTCCTAGATAGGAGCTAGGAGCCTTAATGCAAGAAAATTACAATTTGCGAACACAGAGTAGTGTAATTAGCTCAAAGAGTCATAGGGGGAGGGAAAATCTATTCCCTCCGTCCCTAAATGAATGTCAAAAAAGTTTCAAATTTGCTCTTGATCAAAAGAAAATTTGAAAAAAAAAAAAAATCGACATTCATTTAGGGACAGAGGGAGTACAAAGTTTGGTTGGATAATATTGATGTGGGGCGATTTTACTATCCATTATCAACTCATCATAACTAGCTATAGCAGGAAACATTCCACAAACATATGACTAGATTTGGATTAGAATTGTTTTTGCTTAATGAAATGATTTGTCAAGATTCCATAAACAATTATTTTGGCACTGAACATTGACAAGAACGCCAATAATTGTGAATTGAAGATAAACACGAATAATTAGTCTTCAAATCTTCAAACATTATCTGCTAGTGATATGCTTGGATTTTCTCAGGATAATTAAACAAAAAGAAGATTGCAAAATGGTGTACATAATTGAAGTTTACCATTTCTTATTTGTTTTAATTTGCAGGAAGGCAAGATTTCTCTTTCCAGCAACGTACTTAGTTTACAGTCAAGATGCCGCTTATAACTTTGATTTTCAGTGTTTAGTAGGTGAATTATACAAGAAGCTTTAATTACAAGCAGCTATTGCAGGAATGATAAATATATGGAAATTAATATAATAATTGTGAATTATGAAAGGCTTAAAGGCGAAGAACAAAGTCAAATGAGCACTTTAAGATCTCTTTTTGAATGCTAAATGCAAATTTATCATACTTAATTAACAGCTAACAATGCCTGCAAGTTGTCCAGCTTTTTGGTAATCTTTGAAAAAGAATGTGTTGCCAGTTGCACTCCAAAATACGGAGTGGTTGATAAAATTCAAAACATCTTAATATCTTGAGTCGTTGCCTGCATAATACTTTCTTCATGCGTAAGTTTTCATCTGAGTTAATTACTAGTCCACATAGTTAATAGGTTATACGGAAGTATACCGGAGCATCTTTAGAATCTGAAAGTGCAATGGTCATCAAAGTTAACTTTTTGGGTTTTGATTACTTGTCTATGAAATGGTGATTGTTCGATTAGTTAATTAACCTTTTTGACAAGGTTGAATGAGTTAGCTTGTAAAATGTTACGAATGCACTTCCAACTATATAAAGGACTCCTCATTGTTAAGTTTTTTAAGCTAATTACAACGAAAAAAACTATATATGAGCATGCATGTAATCTTCCAAGAGACGAAGGAGTTTAAGCATTCAAATCTGATACATATATGTATATATATAGATATGTACAGAAGACAACTAAGATTTTTTTGGGGGGTATATATATAGTTTACATTTCAATCCAGTTTAGAACCATCTTAAGTTGCTATAGCTTCAGTAAAGATAGAGATAGTTTGAAGTTTGAACAATGAAGAAGTAGGTACATTATTTTTCTCACTGGTCAATATTTGCAACAACACTCTATTAGCTAATAAAACGACTTACAATTTGTGAGACCTAACAAGTACATAAGTGGAAAGAAAAATAAAAAACTTATTTTTAACTAGTTATTTAATCAGCTGGGGAGTCGAGATGGTTCCATTTGTGGGTAGTACTGTCTATGTAAGCCGAAGCTTTCCTGTCAATACCGACATCAGCCACGTGACCAGCTCTGTCTTGATCACTTGGATACACTTTGTAAGCCTTCAACAAGTCGTCCCAGAATGTGTCCTCATTGACTTTTCGAATCTTCTTGGTCTTGAAGATGCTAATGCTTCCTCCCATAGAATGTATATGTTCTTAGTTTATATTTCCTATCAAAGAAACACGGCTTAAAAGGGTAGAAATGGAAAATATTTTTGAAGTATAGTACAAACAATTAAGTTTCATGTTCTGCAGGAGCAGTAATGAAGTACTAGGATATTTATAGTTGTAGGTGGTGCACTTCTGGTGTTATGAGTTGATGATCCAAGGTGGAGAGTCTTGAGTTAATCAAGGCCTTTCATATAATCGACGGTCCAAAATAATAGACTTAAGTCAAGTTACATCTTTGTAGGTGAAAATAATTAGGCCAAGAACCTGATTTTTGAGCCTCTACTTTCTTTGTTGACTGAGACAGTTACTGGCCAGGGTGTTTTTGACCCAAGTTGGCTTTTGATAGGCTAAAGTCGCACGCCTACAAATTAATCAAAGATTTGGCCACAATAATGTTGCTAGAGCAAGTCCAGGATCAAACACGCAGAACGGTTATAAGTTCGCACAATTGTCACTTGACAAGATTGGGGGTCTAAGATTGATTTTGATTACTTTCTAAGACGGGAATAAAAACTAGATTGAAAACAAATAAAGGAAAGAACTTTGGATTAATTAATATCCCCGTCTATCATTCAAATATCATCAGTCAATTCTTTTCAATTATTCACTCGATCACGAGTTGTATTTCAATATCTATCTCTTTCTTTAATATTAGTTAATAGCAGTGACACACTCACTAATAACCCTAATCAATATTCAAACCTAACTGACAAAGTCTAGATTCAAAATACTAATTGATTAACAATTTAATAGATGAAGATCGAAAGAACACTTTCTAATATTATTTCAATTAGATAATTGTTTATTTTCTCCTAATTCACAATCCACCATGACACATGCATGGACTATAAAGATGCTACATTGATACTTGAGAAACCCTAAATTGACACAATCTTAGGGGCTTCTAGCAATAAATCAATAACAAAGATTTAATAATCGGCCTAATTGCAAAATCCTAGAAATCAATTTAATCACTCAAGAACAAGAGAAAATATAAATAGGATAAAAGAGATGAAACGAAGTTAACCTCAATTGAAATCAAGAACGATTCCAATAATTAAATCCAAAGCAAAGGAAATTAGTTCTCAATGGAAGTAATAATCTCCCAAAGTTTTCTAGATTAAATTCTCCAAAAGAAAATAAAAGTTGGAACCCTAATAATTTTCTAAAAGGAAGTATTTATACTCCACCCTAAAAACCTAAATCAAAACGAAAAAGAAAAAGGAAAATAAAAAAAATAGTTTTCAAAGTCAACGAAGTGGAGGTAACGTCAGTCACTCGTGGGCACGACTCGTGAAATTTATTCCACTCGTGCTGAACAGTAGCACGAGTCGTGCCACAGGTTACTACTCGTGCCTTCTTGGATTCTACTGTGCGTTGGATTCGATTCACAGTTGCACTTTGGTTATTGTACTTTTCTATTTTGCACTTTGGTCACTGTACTTTTCAGTTTTGCTCTTTAGTCCTTCAAGTTTTTAGATTTGCAGTTTGGCCCCTGAACTTTATAATATCAGTTTACTCCTCACTTTTCCATAATTGCAGTTTGGTCACTGAATTTCTCAGATTTCTTCAAAACAGTCCTCAGCTTCACAATCTTGATCCCCTTTAGGCTTGACTTTTGCTTCTTGAAAATATAAAACAACTCAAATACCCTCGGATTACAATAAAATCTCATTTAACATACTATCCCAAAATTACATCAAAACTAAACTAAATACATCAGAATAGGAATAATATGCCAAGAAAAAGAGGGAATTACATATGATAAAATTCACCACATCAGCTTTCCCTTCATTAATTTCTTATTTTCCCAAAGCCGGAAAAATAAAAGGAGCGAAAACAAAAACGTAACACAACATGATGGATTTTGGCTTCAGTCTCCGCATGGTATTATTCTGTAATCTCTCTGCCAAAGATTGTTTTGCCTTATTTAGCAACTATACCTATGTTCCAAAGGAGAGCATAATCCAGGTTTTCAAGTGGCGTAAAATGCAAAAACTTAAAGAATGTAAACATCCTCCACTAATTCTAACTTCCTAAAAATGAATATGCTTAACTTATCGAACTTTCAAAGATTCCTTTGGAAACTATCGTCTTAAAGTTGGATTGAGTAGCTTGTCGATTAATGAACAATCCACGAGACTCTTAAAGAAACACCAATAATATGAGACAATAGATGAATAATAAGATCATTCTACCTTTATTCAATGGTCTATGTGAAAGATTTGCAGCAGATAGGATTGGATTTGCTATACATTATTTAAATCAAGTAATAAGTTGCCAGAATTTAAACTCCGCTTTTAGGTAGGTAAGAACAAGTTGTAGAGTATCCGATTGAATAGCATTTAACAATGAAATATGGTGAATATATCACAGATCTTTTACAAGAGAAAATGCTATCACCAAACTGCCAACTGTTGTACTGTACCACATTCTTTATCGTATCTAATCACCTACTCGAAGGCAGAATTGCAGGGAAGTAGCAACTAGCTAGCGAATTGCTTTTGCAAAGGTATGGTTTTGCTTTATTTTACCAAAGTTTGGCAAGAAAACTGTGGATCCAAAATTCAGTTTGTCTTTTAAATTTGTTTTCTTCAGTCATCAAGACATTAGTTTATTTAGGTATCAGCTTTGTTTAAGAAACTTTGCAACGTACTACTGCTATAATAGTCCTTGAACTTTGAAAATGCAACGCGCTTAGAGCCTTTTTTTAGTCATTCATTAAGTTGAATAGCTCGTGTTACTTTATTCAGTTATTATCCTATATATGGATCAAAGTTAGTGTGAGTGTGTAATTCAAGAATAGTTCAGTGATTTTCTGCCTAAATTCAACGCCAAACTCTGAAATTATGTGTCAAGGGGGATGGACACGCAATAATGGTGCTTATGAATTCGGGAAATAGGAGACAACTCTGTTTATAGATGTATATTAAGAAGACAGAAAATAAATCAATCACACAACAAAACGATACACGTGGTTCATCAAGTTGGCTACGTCCACGGGAAGAGGGCAAGAATATTATTATCAACGGTCAATCACCAAAAACAATCTCTAATTTAATACACGAATTCTTGATCATAAGAATTCACAACTGTGCAAACCCTAAATCTAGAGAAAACATATATACAAGAAAACCCTTGAAACACATATAATTATTGATCTCTATCACACTAGGAATTACAACACACAAAATTGCTAGGGAATAGGGCTTATTTATACCGCATATTTCTAACCCTTTAGGGTTTTCTAATCCTACACCAATTCTGTCCTGATCAGGCCCAAATTCGGACACCGCACGATCAGCCCCTTCTGGCGCGCGATCGCCCCAAAATTTCAGAGAAACCGCGCCATCGAGCCCCTTGCCTGGCGCGGTTGCCCCCTCGGTGCTGTCACATGAATTATCAATTTGCCCTTTGTTCGATCCCCTAAGTTGTTCCCACGTTAGATGACATCAAGCCCAACAATAGCAATATTCTGTGTGGAACTTGGATATATTAAGGATACATCTCCTAAGGTTTCCTAAAATTACTCAATCATTGTATTTGATTAGGATTCTTGTAAATGTTCTAAATATTCTTCTTTATTTAGAATAGGCAACTAAATATTGTATTTAGATTAGGAAACTCAATATTGTATTTAGAATAAGACTCTATCTCTTGTACTATATATTTACAAGTTGTGAACAAAGAAAATCAAGTTTTTCATTCTCACATGATATCAAAGCAGTAAAGATCCAAAACCCTAAAAACCTCAAAATTTTCGGCAGCCTCCTCTAAAAACCTCCAATGGCCAGCTCCTCCTCCACCATTCCTAACGCCGCCGAACCCGACCAACCCCTCTTCTTGGTCAACTTATCCTACTGCCGAACCCTCACCCCCTTCACCTACCTTACATGGGCATCCCAAATAACATCTATCCTCTTTGGTCTCGACCTTCTAAAATTTGTCGATGGCACCCACCCCAAACCCGATGATAAAATCATCATCACCAACCCAGCCATCGCTGAATCCGACGACGAGCCTGCCAAACCCGCCACCACCACATCCGTCCCTAACCCGGCCGCCATAACGTGGTGTCGCTAAGATTGCCTCATCCTTGGGGCTCTCATGGGTACCCTAGATCCCGTCGTTGCTCCCTTAGTTCACCAAGCCGCCACCTCCCATGAAGCTTGGACCACCCTCAAAATCACCTATGCCAACCACTCCCGTGGTCAGATCCTTCAAATAAAAGACAACCTTGCCAACCTCACCAAAAACCAACTCTCCATCTCGGACTACATGAACCCCGTCAAATCCTACACCGACAAGCTCGCCATTCTTGGCAAACCCATGGAGCCCGAAGACATTATCTACACCATCCTAAAAGGATTGAACTATGAAACCTTCAAACCCATCATAGACTCAACCCCCGACCGTGAAAACCCCATCTCCTTTGAAGCCTTACACGAAAAACTTATCCAACATGAACTCACCCTAAAACAATCCACCCCCACCAACCCTCTCCCCACCACCGCCTTCACCACCCAAGCTCGCCCACCACTCAACCGCAACCTCTACCGTACCACCAATCCCTCCCCCTCATCTAGCTCAAATTCCACACCCCTCCCCTTTAAGGGTAAGTGCCAATACTGTCGCAACATTGGACATGTTATCTCTGACCGATGCCCAAAGACAATTTTTTGTTGCGAATGAACAAAGTATTAAGGAATTGTCGATAGATAAAATTATAATAATTGATAGGGGCCTTTTCCACATAAAAGGGGCGCCAATTTAAACGTGCCTACCCCACCGTAAATTTTTCCCCACTCCCTCACCAAAACCGAAACCGAAACCCTAACCCCAGACCTAGATCGCCGCCTACCACAACCCCCCTCCCCCTCCCTCTTGGCTCATCGACAGTGGTGCTACCAACCACATCACCAATGACCTCTCTAACCTTGCCTTACATACACCCTACAATGGCAGTGACGACGTCATTATCGGAGACGGTTCTTCTCTTCCTATATCTCACATAGGTTCATTCTCTCTCTCCACACCCTCTTCCTCTCTTAAATTCAATAGTGTCTTACATGTTCCTCTTATCACTCGTAATATTCTCTTCGTGTCTCAATTCTGTCGTGACAATAATGCTATCATTGAATTCTCACACTCCCCAGAATTGACCGCCTCGTCGACTCTATCTCAGGCCATCGTACCCTATGATTTTTGGACGCCTACTCAGGGTATCACCAGGTTCGAAAAGTGGAGCACGACATAAAACACATTGCATTCCTAGCAACTGGAGGAACCTACTGCTTTCAGATGATGTTGTTAGATTTGAAGAACACGGGGGCTACGTATCAAAGGATGGTGAACAAGGTCTTTGGGAACCAGATAGGCAGGAATATAGAGGCGTATATCACTACCAGAAAAATGTGTTTTAGCGGCGAAATATTCCGCCGCTATATTAGAAATTTTGTCGCTAAAGCTCATCCACCGGCGAAATTATTCCATCGGTGGTCCGCCACTGGCATCCCGTCGCAGTGGTCCGACAGACCAATATCCGCCGGTGCGCACCGACGAAAATCGTATTCCGCCAGTGTTCACCGGCGGAAATTTCCGTCGCTGATTTCATTTAATTTAATTAAATTATTATTTCAGCGACGAAAATTTCCGCCGCTGATTTAATTTAATTTTTATTTCACCGGCGAAATATTCCGTCATCGCTGAAATAAAAATTAAATTAAAATAGATTAAATCAGCGGTGGAAATATCCGTCGCTGAATTAATTTATTTTAATTAAATTTTATTGCACCGGCAGAATGGTCCGTCGCTGAAATAAAAATTTAATTAAAATAAATTAATTCAGTGATGAAAAATTCTGCCGCTGATAATGCAATAAATTAAAAAAAAATCAAAATTGTCAATTATTATATTTTTTTGTACCTGCTTTTGTACCTGATATAACAATTGATATCAACTATAAATCTAAAACCTTAAAAATTACCTAAACTTTATTACAATAAATTAAATATCAAATGTTATTACAAAATCGGGACATCACAAATTAAAGTACAGTACCAAATCGGGGGTTCACAAAATCATATCGGGGGAGGGGCGGGGGGGGAGACTGGAAAAGACTCCTGGCAATAGAGTCAGAAGGGGAGCCGGTACTCGAGTGCATGTGGGAATACCCATGATGCTGCATACTCTGCATCTGGACCATCATCAACTCAATTTGACGCTCTGTATCCTCTCGATACTGCGCAGCCAAGCGTCTCTCCTCAGCCAACTTTGCCTCTGTCAATTGTCTCTCCTCAGCCAACCTTGCCTCTGTCTCCTCCCGATACTGCGCAACCAAGCGTCTCTCCTCAGCCAAGCTTGCCTCCAGAGAGGAGATCCTCGAAACATACTGAGGATCGGGCCTGATCACATTCGAGCGACGGCCGGTCGACGACGATGGGCATTGCAGCCCGCGATCCCCCATCCCTAACACTCGGTCTCCTCTCTTTGGATGTCCATCTTATAAGAATAAAGGATGATTAGACGAAGTCAATCAAAACATGGAAGAGAATAATTGAATTGAATGACTCAATTGATTAAGATGCTAGAGATACATATTTATAGGGTTACAATGAGGAGTTAATCTCCTAGAAGGAGAAGGTTTCTAATATAATACAAAGATTGTGTTTCCTAATCTAATACAAGGTTTGTGTTTCCTAATCTAATATATAACAATATATACTTGAATATAATATAATGATATTATATTCCTAATATGCCCCCATAAGATGGACGGTCTTTGGATAAGTCCAGTCTTGGAGAGTGATGAGGTGAACCGGGTTTGATGACGCAGTTGAAGATGAATGTGTTCCCGGAAATGTACGTTGTTTCTGATGTGATGTGGTTCCTCGCATCCGAGATGGTAATAGGTTGGTGCATGACTACGTCGGAGACGGTAGGGTTGTTGAGAGGGGTTTTCGGTTTTCCCGAGGGGGTTTCAAGTAGGGGGAGTTGGTTTTGGCTAGTGGGTTTTGCCGAGGGGGTTTTGAAGTAAGGGGAGTTGGTTTCGGCTAGGCCGAGGGGGTTTGAATAAAAAAAATTAGGGTTTCGGTCAAAAGGGTTTTTGAGCCGAGCGGATTAAATAACAAAAAAAGATTTAAGGTTTCGGTCAAAAGGGTTTTTGAGCCGATGGGATTGAATAACTAAAAAAAATTTAGGGTTTCGTTCAAAAGGGTTTTTGAGCCGAGGGGGTTGAATTAAAAAAAAAAAGTTTAGGGTTTCGGTCAAAAGGGTTTCTGAGCCGAGGGGGTTGAATTGTAAAAAAAGTTTAGGGTTTTTGAGCCGATTGGGTTATGGTGGTTTATGAAGGGGGTGGTTTCGGCCTTGGGTTTTGGTGTATAAGGGTTGTCTTTGGGTGGGGCGGTTTTGATGATGGTTGGCGGAAGCTTTGGTGGTGAGCTTTGGTGGTGAGGTTTGGCGGAGAAGTTCTTCTATGGATCTTAATGTTCTGATACCATAAAAGAATAAAGAGGGTTAGACGAAGTCAATCAAAACATGGAATAGAGGAATTGTATTGAATGACTCAATTGATTATGATGCTAGAGATACATATTTATAGGGTTACAATGAGGAGTTAATCTCCTAGAAGGAGAAGGTTTCTAATCTAATACAAAGATTGTATTTCCTAATCTAATACAAGGATTGTATTTCCTAATCTAATATATAACAATATATACTTGAATATAGTATAATGATATTATATTCCTAATACATCTGAGGTGACCGCTTGCCAAACTTCAGGCACGAATGGAACGGGCTGGCCGGGAGGAGTACCTCCGGGAGCAACGGCGACTTGATATGTATTCTGTCAAAATAAAACAAACAAATATAATCATATACACAATGTACATAAATAAATTTACATATTCAAAATCAAGTCATTTAATAATAGTTTACTTACAAAGGCCAATGCAGATCGATCATCAACCCACTGCGGAGGTTGATCGGCTTATGTATGAGTTCTAACATGCATGCTAACGAACACATCCAAAAAACCGACATCGGGGCCATGTTGCCTTTCCTATAAATAAAAGAAGCGAGATTATTATTTTGAAATTGTATAAATGCATCATTTAACTTCCCACATTATCCTTGTGATAAAAATATGTTCTCTTTAATCACTAAAGTTGTGAGTATAATATTTACTTTCATTAGGATTTAGGGGTAATCTTAGAAAAGAAAACATACCACTAAAAGCATTGAGGAAGTTTTTCTTTCCCCCTTAATATTTACTATTACTTAAGTGATTTCAAAGCATGTATACACTACATTTACACTAAAACCATGGATTTCATAGCATCAACATGGCTCCCAGCTAACATACGTACATAAACTGATTTCAAAGCATGCATACACTACATTTAAACTAACACCCCATGTATTTCTTATCATTTACACTAACACCCACCAACAACGTGCATACAACCGTCCTGTTTGGTTTCAAAGTCAATTAAACTAAAACCATGGATTTCATAGCATCAACATGGCTCCCCAGCTAACATACGTATATAAACTGATTTCAAAGCATGCATACACTACATTTAAACTAACATACATACCATACGCATATGATGCTCGGCGACGTTGATCGTCCCCATCGTATGCTTTGTCGCCGACCCCGAGGAGCTCGCTCTATTTGCCCGAGCCTGTTGGGCTTTCGTTAACGCCCCTTCCGACCCCCAATACTCGCAAAAGCTACGAAACACCTCCTCGGTCATCCAAGTCGGTGTCTCGGGCGCTAATCCCTTCTTCAGCCACTGAATATAAAATTTAGACTTTGTGGTACCTATTAAAAATATGAATATCTCGTAAACATATAATGATAACATTATAAAATTAAAATAGTATAATCATTGTTAATTAACTAATTAAGGATAGATAAATATGTTACCAACATGATCCTGAAATAACTTCTGACACTGCTGCATGAAAATAAGTTTAACCATCCCCTCGTCGATGTCCTCAGTCCATGTATATTTCAACTACAACATATAATGATAACATTATAAAATTAAAAGAGTATAATTATTGTTAATTATAACATTTTAATAACAAACTAACATTTAAGTTTTAAATAAAAACCATTAACACATTACCTTAAACTCCGCCCAAGCATACTCCTCCTCCTATGGCAATGATTTCCAGTAAGGCCAAAACTCGTGCATGACCCGAGACCGCCAATACTGCCCAATCCTTGTCCTGGGGGTAGGGTATGCACCTACAAACCTGCCAAGTATATTTATACAATAACATTTTAACTTAAATAATGAATTTTCAAAAAGGAACCAACTTATATCAAATCAATGAAGAGTTACTTACTGTGCATAATGTGGCGATATCTGGAGAAACGTCCTCCCCTCAGAATCGACAGGAGTAGGACTCATAGTAGTACCATCCCCAGAGGAGGAGCTGGTACCACTATCTGTAGGGGCGGCATCACCAGCACCCGGTAGCATCGGTATCAGATCGGGACAGTTGCATCCCAGTAATAGATGTGTATAACTGGCGTGTCTTCTTGCCCGCTCTACTAGAACTCATATCTAAATACACTAAAAATATTAAAATATAAACAAGATGAGAGTCTTTCTCATCCACAGTTATCAAAACCCGATCATCTTTGACCAAGAAAGACAGAGCAAACAAGTTCTCAACTGTTTGAGCAAAGGATTTTCTGTTTAATAAGAGCTTTTTCCAGTTTCACTGTCCTCTTCTCTCTAAGGATCTCAAACATCACAACCATGTTGGTGATAGTGTCTGTTTCTTCTTCACTGGTGTTATACTGTCACAAGTAAAAACAAGGTAACAACGCAATTAGCGTTCCTGTACTAGTTATTGCTAGTTGCGCTGTTACCTTGTTTTTACTTGTGACAGTATAACACCAGTGAAGAGAAAACAGACACTGTCACAAACATGGCTGTGACGTTTAAGATCCTTAGAGAGAAGAGGACAGTGAAACTGAAAAAGCTCTTATTAAATAGAAAATCCTTTGCTCAAACAGTCGTGAACTTGTTGGTCTGTCTTTCTTGGTCAAAGATGGACGGGTTTTGATAATTGTGGATGAGAAAGGCTCTCATCTTGTTTATATTTTAAGATGTTAACCACCAACCACAATACCCTATAAATCCAAACATCAAGTATGTTTCTCCCAAATCGAACAGCTACAAACTACAACCCTAAATAGTTATCAACTATCATAGTTCAACAACATTGGTACAAACCAAACATCCTTAATCAAACTCAATATTCATTAAATGTAAATAACCAGTAAAACTAAAGAGGCGAGCGAGGATGCAAAGGTTAAACAGTACTCCGTAACATTTTATAAATGGGAAACGAAATCCATAAAACAATTCGGACCTTGACCATTTAACGAAACCATAGTAATTCGAACCATTTTTCACACATAACTTCATGGCGCAATGTAAAACATTTAATTGTACACTTAATAATGTAAAACATTTGTAGTGTATCATACATACACACATACTCAAGTGGGCAACAAACTACAACCCTAAATGGTTATCAACTGTCATAGTTCAACAACATTGGTACAAACCAAACATCCTTCATCAAACTCAATATTCATTAAATGTAAATAACTAGTAAAACTAAAGAGGCGAGCGAGGATGCAAAGGTTAAACAGTACTCCGTAACATTTTATAAATGGGAAATGAAATCCAGGGTTTACAATTAAATGTTTTAAAAAAATTGGAAGTGGTAATCGAGGGTTTACATACCTTGAAACAATGCAAAGAAGTGGCGGTGGAGGAGGAGAGGAGTGGGTAGCGGTTAGCGGCAAAAGATGTAGAAGGGATGGCGGTGGCGGTGGAGTTGAGGGAGAGATCTGAAGGGGAGATGCTGAGAGAGTAGAGAAGAACACGGCGGAGTTAAGGAAAGAGAGAGATGAGAGATTGGAGTTAATCGTGGCGGTGAGGTGACGGCGGCAGCTCAGTGTGAGGGAAGAGAGAGATGAGAGATCGTAGTTTAAGGAGAGAGAGAGTTTAGGTCGCAAACGATTTTGAGGAGGGATAATTTGTATTTATATTTAACCTCAGCGACGGAACAATTCCGTCGGTAGAAATAAATTTCAGCGGCGGAATTGAGTTCCGTCGGTAGAATTAACTATCACCGACGGATAATTCTGTCGCTGGTTATTAGAAAATCACGAGGATTGATGACTTGGCTCTGTGCACCGACGGAAATGGTATTTCGCCGGTGGTAATTTTAATTTAATTAATATCAGTATTTTTATTTATATAAGACATAAAAATTATTTTAAATAAAATATAACAAATTACTTTCAAAAAAATAATATAAGTCAATAAATATTATTTTTGAAAAATAAATAAATCATAAATTAAAATAAAATAAAAATAGATCTAAACAAATTAAAAAAAATAAATTAACAGCGATGGAATTATTCTGCCGCTACTACCACCACCACCACTACCACTACCACTGCTACCACCACTACTACCACTAACACCACTACTACCACTACTACCACACATAGGGCTGTAAGCGAGTCGAGTTTGAACGAGTTTTCTATGTTCGAGCTCGAACTCGTTTAATAGTTATCGAGTTCGAGTTTTTCTCGAGTTCGAGTTCGAGAAAAATTGGTGGTTCGAACTCGAGCTCAATCAAGTTCAAGTTGTTCGCGAGCTACTCGCGAGATTCTCGAGTCGATCTCGATTTCGAGCTTAAACGACCCGAGTTCGAGTCTTAAGCTTTTTTGAAAACAGATTTTTGGGCTTAACGAGGCCAAGGCAAGGGTCGGCCAAGGCCGAAATATGATTGCGCCCCTTCCCAGCTTCAGCATATATAACCTAGGCGCCACAGTCCAGTTTGGTTTCTTTTCGATGTGGGATATTTGCTTGCAAGGCAAGGCCACGGCCAAGGCCAGCCCAGGTGCCTCATTTGCTTATACTTTCTTTTCGATGTGGGATATTTGGTTGCAAGGCCACGACCAAGGCAAGGGCCGGCCAAGGCCGAGCCAAGGCAAGGCCACGACCAAGGCCAGCCCAGGCGCCTCATTTACTTAGACTTTCTTTTCGATGTGGGATAATTGATTGCAAGGCCACGGGCTAGGCCAAGGCCGGCCAAGGCAAGGTCACGGCCAAGGCCAAGGCCGAGCCAAGGCAAGGCCAAGGCCAAGCCAAGCCAAGCCAAGGCAAATGCTAATTTTTATTTTTATTTTTTGAAAAATAAATATTTCATAAATTTATAAATATATTTTTTGAATATATATATATATATATATATATATATATATATATATATATATATTGAATATATATATATAAATTTATGAAATATATTTAAATTTTGTCTAATTTCTCGGCCCCGCTTAGGCCCCTAGGCGCTAGGCCCGACTCCGCCGCCTAGCATCCGCCTAGTGCTTTTTAGAACACTGATATTATTAATATTATTATAATAATAATTTTTAAATTTTTATTAAGATCATTATTTTTTATTTAAATTATTGATCAAAATTATATCTAATTGACCAAAATTGACAGTTATTTTGGTTCGGAGGGAGTACTAATTTAAAATTGATATACCCTCCTATCCAAAATAAATATTTTGTTACTAATTTAAAATTATTATACTCTCCTTTCCAAAATAAATATTAAGATAATTTTGTTGAAATATCATATATACACTAAACCCTAAATCTACATTTAAGATTTAGGGTTTAGGGTTTAAGGTTTAGGGTATAGGATATATATGACATTTTAGTATATGGTTTAGCATTTATGGTATGAAATATATGATTTAGGATTTAGGATATGTGGTATATGGGTTAAAATGTTAAAGTATAGATTAGGATTTAGGGGTTGGAGTATATGATCTACAATTAGGATTTAGGGTATAGCATATATATGACATTTTAGTATATGATTTAGCATTTAGGGTATGAAATATATGATTTAGAATTTAGGATATGTGGTATATGGGTTAAACTGTTAAAGTATAGATTAGGGTTTAGGGGTTGGAGTATATGATCTATAATTAGGGTTTAGGGTATAATATATATATGACACTTTAGTATATGATTTAGCGTTTAGGGTATGGAATATATGATTTAGGATTTAGGATATGTGGTATATGGGTTAAACTGTTAAAGTATAGATTAAGGTTTAGGGGTTGGAGTATATGATCTACAATTAGGGTTTAGGGTATAGTATATATATGACATTTTAGTGTATGATTTAGCGTTTATGGTATGGAATATATGATTTAGGATTTAGGATATGTGGTATATGGGTTAAACTGTTAAAGTATAGATTAGGGGTTGGAGTATATGATCTACAATTAGGGTTTAGGGTATAGTATATATATGACATTTTAGTATATGATTTAGTGTTTAGGGTATGAAATATATGATTTAGGATATGTGGTATATGAGTTAAACTGTTAAAGTATTGATTAGGGTTTAGGGGTTGGAGTATATGATCTACAATTAGGGTTTAGGGTTTAGGGTATAGTATATATATGACATTTTACTTTTAGTATATGATTTAGCGTTTAGGGTATGGAATATATGAGTTAGAATTGAGGATATGTGGTATATGGGTTAAATCATTTACTAAAATGTCATATATATATATATATATATATATATATATATATATATATATATATATATATATATATATATATATATATATATATATATATATATATATGTATATATATATATGTATATATATATATATATACTATACCCTAAACCCTAAATCTTAAATGTAGATTTAGGGTTTAGGGTTTAGTGTATATATGATATTTTAACGAAATTATCTTAATATATATTTTGGAAAGGAGAGTATAATAATTTTAAATTAGTAACAAAATATTTATTTTGGATAGGAGGGTATATCAATTTTAAATTAGTACTCCCTCTGAACCAAATATATATATATATATATATATATATATATATATATAAATTTATTTTATATATGAGTTGGTCTTATAAAAAACTAGTTTTTTCTTAAGATAAGGAAAAACGTGTTTTCAAAACAAACGGTGACATTTTTGTAATTACTGGCAACCATGATAAATGCCAGTGTTAATATTACAAATTCGTGCCATCCCAAGCTCCGATCATCTTCTCTGGCCATCCCAAGCTCCGATCGTTCTCCGGCGTTCACTCAGTTTGAGTATTTTGTAACCTACAATTCGTGCCCTAGTTCCGCCATTAATGTCCATTGTCAACTATGCTTCGTTACATAATTGATTGGTACTTTATTGATTGGTACATAATTAATTGGAGATAACTGTATGATTTGATTTCATAGCTCTTCGTTTTTTCGTTGGATAAACAGAATGTCCTTCAATGGTGTGGATAAAGGGTTTAATTTGCTGAAGTTTGGGTCAATTCAATAGGGAATTATGTGAATTTGTTCTAAATAATTGCCAGTAGTTGTATAAATAATTGCCAGGGTTATGGTAAAAATGTACCAGTGCACGTCTAAAAAAGTGCCAGTTAAAAGCTCTCTTTGTCCAGAAACTTAGAGCCAGTGCATGTGTAACAAAGTGCCAATGCTAATGTAAAAAAGTGCCAGTGTTAGTGTAATAAAGTGCCAGTGTTAGTGTATCAAAGTGCTGGTGTTAGTGTAAAACAAGTGCCAGTGTTAGTTTAACAAAGTGCCAGTGTTAGTGTAACAAAGTGTCAGTGTTAGTGTAACCAAGTGCCAGTGTTAGTTTATAAAGTCACTTAATATACATGCACTAGCACTTTTTTACACTGGCACTTATTGATACTACAACGGGCACTTTGTTACACTAACATTTTTGCTGGCTCTCAAAAACACAAGCACTGGCATTCAAAAAAGCATGCACTGGCATTCAAAAACACATGCACTGGCATTCAAAAACACATACACTGGCACTCAAAAACACTGGTAATAATTTTTGTTGGCTCTCAAAACACAAGCACGGCATTCAAAACACATGGACCGGCATTTGAAAACACATACACCGGCACTCAAACACATACATGGCACTCAAATTCCCACATGCACCGACACTCAAAACACATGCACCGGCACTCAAAAACACATACACTGGCACATCAAATCCTAGCACTGGCACATCAAATCCCTAACACCTGGCACATCAAATCCCCACCAACAAAGACAAGCAAATCTTTCCCAACATTCATAAATTCACAACAGCAAGCAGCAATACACCCCATCTTCACTCTCTCCCTCTCCAACAAAATCAATCAATCAATCGATTACCATTCTTGACAAATTCACAATGAATCCATCCAATCAAAGCCAACAGCAAATCCTTCCCAACGCTCATAAATTCGTAAAAATCAACAAACAAAAACCCTAATTAACTCCCAATAAGCAAATTCGAACCTTGAGATAACACTAATTGAGATCGAATTTATGATCTGAATTCACAATTGCGATTTCTTCAATGGCGATTGTTGACAGTGACGGGGCGGGAGAGACGGTATGAAGAAAGTGGAAGAGTCGACGACGTAGTCTAAAAACACGTTTTTTGTTAAGCTTCAAAAAAACGCAATTTTTACAAGTTTTTGGCTTTATATATATATATATATATATATATATATATATATCCTAAATCTTAAATGTAGATTTATGGTTTAGGGTTTAGGGTTTAGTGTATATATGATATATTTATTTTTCAAAATATATATATATATAAATTTAAATATATTTCATAAATTTATATATATATCCAAAAAATATATATATAAATTTATGAAATATTTATTTTCAAAAAAAAAAATTAGCATTTGCCTTATCCTTGGCTCGGTTGGCCTTGGCATTGGCCTTGCCTTGGCTCGGCCGTGGCCTTGCAAGTAATTATCCCACATCGAAAAGAAAGTACAAGTAAATGAGGCGCCTGGGCTGGCCTTGGCCGGCCCTTGCCTTGGCCGCCTTGGCCATAATCCGCTCGGCCTTGGTCGGCCCTTGCCTTAGCCGCCTTGGCTGCCTTGGCCCTTGGTATTAATCCCACATTGAAATGAAAACAAATAATGAAAAGAAAGTCTAAGTATATATATATATATATATATGTTAATGTGTATAAGAGCCATTGCTTTAATTTATGATCCTTGGTTGTGGCCTTGGCTGGACTTTATTTTGGGCTTGGATAAATATATATATTTGTATATGAAAACAAATAATGAAAAATTCGAGCTTTTATCGAGTTTATCGAGTCGAGCTTGAGTCGAATTCGAAACGAGCTTTCTCGAGCTCACGAGTCGAGCCGTTCGACTCGAAAATTTCACGAGTTAAAATTCTTGTTCGAGCTCGAGCTCGAGCTTCAACTCAAGCTCATTCGAGTCGAGTTTTTTCGAGTCGATCTCGAGCTGCTCGGTTCGTATAACAGCCCTAACCACGCACCACTACCACCGCCAACACCACCACTACCACTACCACCACTACTACTACTACCACTACTACCACCACCACTACAACCACTACCACCACTACTACCACTACCACCACTACTACCACTTCTACAGCTACTACCACTACTATTACCACTACTACTACCACTACTACTACCACCTCCACCACCATCACCACCACCACCACTACCACCACTACCACTACCACACTACCACTACGCACTACCACCACTAGTACCACTACTACCACTACGTACAACCACTACTACTACACTACTATCGCTACTACCACTACTACTACCACTACCACTACACTACCACCACTACTACTACACCACCACTACCACAACTACTACCACTACCACTACCACTACCCCCACTACTACCGCTACTACCACTACTACTACCACTATCATCACTACTACTACCACCACTACTACCACTATCACCACTACCACTACTACTACCACCACCATCACCACCACCACCACTACCACCATTAATACTACCACATACACTACTACCACTACCACCACTACTAGCACTACCACCACCACCACCACCACCACCACCACTACCACTACCACCATTACTACTACCACCATTACTACTACTACCACCACTACTACCACTACCACTATTACCACTACTACCATCACAACTACTACCACTACCACCATTACTACCACTACTACCGCTACTACCACTACTACTAATCCATATACCTTAAACCCTAAATCTAAAATCTCATATACTTATACCCCAACCCCTAAACCCTAAATCATATACTTATACCCATAAACCCTAAACCCTAATTAAACCCTAAACCTTAAACCCTAAACCCTTAACCTCAAATCTCATATACTTATACCCCAACCCCTAAATCCTAAATCATATACTTATACCCCAAACCCTAAACAAATGAAAATATATAGAAGAAAAGAGAGACGGACTACCCTATATTTATTTATTTTTTAAAATTTTTTATTCACTAGGAAATAATATTTTAGACTTTGTTAATTAGTGATTTTTTTACAAAAAGGTATATAAAAAATAGAAAAAAAAAACTAAATAAATGAAAGTATATAGAAGAAAAGAGGGACGAACTACCCTATATTTATTTTTTTTTAATTTTTTATTGACTAAGAAATAATATTTTATACTTTGTTAATTAGTGATTTTTAAAAAAAATATTTAAACCAATATTAAATTACCACCGACGAAAAAATTTCGTCGTTGATAAATAAAAAAAAATTAAAACAAATTTAAATTATCACCGACGGAATTATTCCATCGCTGCTAAATTAAAAAAATTAAAAACAACACTAAATTAACAGTGACGAAATAATTCCGTCGCTGATAAATAAAAAAATATTAAAAACAAAATTATATTATCAGCGACAGAATAATTCCGTCGCTAATAAATTTAAAAAAATTAAAAATTAAATTAAATTATCACCAACGGAATAATTTCGTCGCTGATAAATTAAAAAAAAATCAAAAACAAAATTAAATTATCACCGACGGAATTATTCTGTCTCTGATAAAATAAAAAAAATTAAAAATTAAATTAAATTATCACCGACAGAATAATTCCGCCGCTAATAAATTAAAAAAAAATTAAAAATATTAAATTCACACCGACGGATTAACTCTGTCGCTGATAAAAGAAATAGCGACGGGAAATTCTGTCGCTAAAGTCAAGACCGGTCAAACACACATTAGTGGCGGTATTGAAACGAATATTCGACGAATATTCGTTTTTAGCGACGGAATCTAACGGCAGAATTAAATTCTGTCGGTAATTTCGACGCCAAATTTATTCCGTCGCTATAGCATCATTTTTGCCGCTATATAGTGACGGAACTATTCCGCCGGTGGATATTCCGTCTCTAAAGACACATTTTCTGGTAGTATATAGACGACATGGTGATCAAGACGACAAATGACAACCATATAATAGACCTCCATGAGACTTTCGACAACTTGAGACGCAATGATATGAAGCTAAACCCGAGTAAATGTGTGTTCGGAGTAACAATAGGAAAGTTCCTCGGTTTTTATGGTATCTCAGCATGGAAATGAAGCCAACCCCAAGAAGATAGCCACCCTGATTAATATGAAGGAGCCAACCAGTATCAAGGAAGTGCAGAGGTTAAACGAACGTGTAGCTTCTCTAGGCCATTTCATCACCAAGTCAGCAGAGAGATCCTCCCCTTCTTCTGAACACTTAGAGGAGGGAAGTCATTCGAATGGACCAAAGAGTGCTCAGAGTCCTTTCAACAGCTCAAGGACTACCTCGGGAGGCCACCACTGCTCAATAACCCTATTCATGGAGAGACTCTTTACGCCTACCTCTCAGCAACTGATCGAGTGGTCGCCAAAGTTCTTATTAGAGAGGAAGATGGAGTTCAAAAGCCAGTGTTCTATGTTAGCAAAGCCCTAAATGATGTGGAGAACATATACTTCAACGCATTAAAGCCACAAACTGCCTTTTGCATCTTCTTCTCTTATTTTGCATGCTCCTCTTGATCTCATCTTTTCTGATGTATGGACCTAACCCATTCATTTCCTCGACAAATTCAAATACTATGTCATCTTTGTCGACCACTATACCAAATACATCTGGTTCTACCCCGTAAAACACAAATCTGACACTTACAACACCTTCATTCGTTTCAAAACACTAGTCAAAAAATACTTCCAACGTCCCATCATTCAGATCTACTTTGACAATGGGGGTGAATACCTCAAACTCACACCCATTCTAGCTCAAAACGGCATCACCCATCTTACCACCCCCCTCACACTCCTGAACACAATGGGTATGCCGAACGTCGTCACCGTCACATTGTTGAAACGGGTCTCACCCTCCTTTCCCATGCCAAACTACCCCTTACATTCTAGCACTATTCTCTCACCACTGCTACCTACCTAATAAACAGAATGCCTACCCCCACCCTCAACAATGACTCCCCCTACCTTCGCCTATTCCGCTCCCCTCCAAACTACACCAAATTACGTAGCTTTGGTTGCCTATGCTATCATTAGCTTCGCCCATATGCTCCCTACAAACTAGCCCCAAAGTCCATTTCCAGTATCTTTGTTGTCTACTCCCCTACGCAAAGTGTGTATTACTGTCTTGACCCCACCTCCCATCGGGTCTACACCTCCCGCCACGTTCGTTTTGTTGAAATCATATTCCCCTATAACTCCCTCACCTCCATTTCTCCCAATACTTCCGCTCCTCCTCCCTCTGACTGGAACACCCTATTTCTTCCCATTCTAAACACTACACCCTCCGTACCACCTACCCCCATACCCTCACCCCTCCCCCCACTAACCCCCCTTCGAACCCCTCCTCCCCTTGAACTTTCAACCCTTACCCCCATTGCCACCCCCCAAACCGATAACTCTAGCAACTTGTGAAAATGTAGGACCAGCATTGTCGGTTTGCTAGAATCGCGCTGATATCCTTCGCTTCTTTTTGTCTTAAAACTGCTTCGCGTATTGCCTTCTGACTTGTTGGCCCACCAAGCAAGGACATTGCCTACTTTGCCTAGAGATGATGAGCGGCACGAATTGCCCTCACCGCGCACGCCTCTTTATCCAAGAATCGCCATTCCCCCCTGCCCGCACTATTACCACCAGATTATCTCATGGCATCATCAAACCCAACCCCAAATATGCCAACCTCTCCCTACTTACCTCCCCCCTCAAGCTTTCCCACCACTACCAAACAAGCCTTATCTATCCCATACTGGCGCAATGCCATGATTGAAGAAATTCAGGTTCTCACTCGAAACAACACTTGGAATCTGGTTCCCTCTACCACTGCTCACAACATTGTCGGATGCAAATGGGTTTTCCGTATTAAGTACAATCCTGACAACACAATTCAGAAATACAAAGCTCGGCATTAGGGTAGCCAAGTGGCTTTCACCAACAATCCTATGAGTGTCCGACTACACCAAAACCTTGGGCCATGTTGTCAAACCCGCTACTGCTGTGCTTCTTCTCTCTTTGCCACTACCAACCACCGGCCTCTTCGCCAACTTGATGTCAACAACGCCTCTTTCTTCAAGGTACTCTTCCTCAAATCAGAAATCTGTTTAATGACACAACCCCTTTGTTGAGGGACTCCACCAACCCTTCTTATGTCCTGATTCATCTCTTTAAAGGCCATCTATGGTCTTAAGCAGCTCCCTCGTGCTTGGTTTCTGCTAGAACTCAAACCCTACTTCACAACCTACGGCTTTCAACCCTCTTTAGCTTGGAATCCCTTCTTTTTATACTTAATAATACACCAACCCCAATCTACTTCTTTTGGTCTCACTATGATGACGATGATTCACGCTACGGGGACGCTCCATCCCCTCCTTCGGCCATTTATCACTAGCCTTGTCAAATCGCTTTCTCTTAATGATTCTTGGTCCTTGCCGTCTTACTGGTGTTCGAGGTTGTCCCCCAACCAAAATGGAATCCTTCTCTTCCTAAACAAAAATATATTTATGATCTTCCTTCACTCGTCAGCAACATACGATTGACTATAAAACCACTCCCCACCCCTACGGTCACATCACCGCCTTTTCTCAGCGAGGTCTTGCTACCACTCCCAAACACAACCCCACTTCCTTTTGTGTCATTATTAGCTTGGTGGCCTTCGCATACTTGCATTTCACTGTCCTGACATTGCCTTCCAGCTAACAAGCCCGCTTAGTTCATGCAAAACCCCCAACCTACTCACCGCCTGTTCGCCTCTCAAGCCCTCCTCCGCTAGCCTCTCATGGCACTAACTGCACTCGGGTCTTCAGATTTTTTCTAAGTCGCCCTCCTTCCTTCATGCCTTCTGTGATGCGGATTGGGCCGGTGACAAAGATGACTTTCAGCATCCACCTCTCCTGGATTCTTTGTTTATCTCGACGCAACCCGGCTACTCGGGTCCTCCCGTAAAACAACGTGCCTCCCGCCCGCTCTACCACCCGATAGGCCGAATTTCGTGCCATTGCCGACACCACTGCTCGAGCTTAGCTTGGCGTTTGGAACCTACTACTGAGCCTTGGAATTACTTCCTACCCTCTATTGAGTGCCTGAAGTATTGACCGTGACAAGTTGAATGCAATACAACGTATTTCGCAAACCCGGTTTTCACTCTCGGATGAAACATGTGGCTCTTTCGTTTCACTTTGTTCGTGAACAAGTTCAGTCTGGCTCCTTCCGTGTGCAACACATTTCTGGTAATGATCAGCTTGTTGATGTTCTGACAAAACCACTCCCTCGTGTACGCTTCCAACAACTCATTTCCAAGATCACAAGATTTTGGGGGAAACTGGGCTTCCTGCTTATGTGTGTTCCTGCTTTCATAAACTCGCTCCTCAACATTCACTAACTACTAAAGGTAGAAAAAATAATTCTTTTATAATTTATGGAGAAACTAGTTTCT